>CATIWK010378977.1:0-10653 GCA_949634005.1 Mallotus japonicus
AGAGTAAGCACAGCTGAAGAACAAATGCTCCACATCTTCATCAGCATTATCATAAAGACTGTAATTTAAAGAAGTGGTCACTCCCCATTTTTGAATTCTCTTTTTTGTTTGAAGTCTATTATGTATTGCTAACCAACTAATAAAACTTTTCCTTGGTATAGTGCTTTGACCCCATATTAACTTGCTCCAAGTAACCTTATCAGCTTTTTCACGAAGAGCATTCCATGTGCTAGCAACAGAAAATTTACCATCAACTGAAAGTCTCCATTTAATACAATCAGCTTCATCTTCAACTTTAAAATTTCTTGTTACAAATTCCCAAGCTTGAGCCGTAGTCTCATTAGATGGATCTGGAAGACACCAATGATCTTTTCTCCATAAGTCCTACACAGTAGCATACTTGGAAATATCTAAATCAATAATATTTATATCAAGAAATTTGTCAATCAAGGATTGTCCATTAACCCAATGGTCAAACCAAAAAGACATATGAGCCCCATTTCCCAAATTATAACTGAAGAAATCCTTAACATTACTCCTCGGTTCACAAGCTGTCTCCAAGTCCATGATGCTTCATGAGGTTTTATGATACCCCAAAAGCTTAATCTTTTAAGCTTGTTCTCTGTAACCCATTTAGCCCACAATGCCTCTTTATTATTAAGAAGCTCCCAAATATATCTAGTTACAGTAGCTTGATTCCACTCAAAAATATTTTTTATTCCAAGACCTCCTTCATTTTTGGCTTACAAATAGCTTCCCAGCTAACTAAACCACCGCTTCTTGAACTATCATTTCCTTTCCACAGATAACATCTACACAATCTCTCTACTTCTTTGATTACCACTGATGGAAGAATAAAAAGAGAAGACTAATATGTGTGCATACTCAAAATAATAGACCTCACCAGTTGCAATCTCCCTGCATAGGATAAATGCTTAGCAGCCCAATGAGTACTACGTTTTGAAATTTTTTCTATAAGCACTTTACAATGTTCCTTACCCAATTTGGTGGAAACTAATGGAACTCACAAATACTGAACAGGAAGTTTACCTTCTTTAAAATGCAAAATCTGCAAAATACTATGCTTGATTGAATCTTGAATACCACAACAAAAAATGGAGCTCTTATCGGGATTTGCATGCAGGCCAGACACCTCTGAGAAATGCTGCAAAACAACTTGAATCTTACTGGTAGAATTTATATCTCCATGACTGAAAATGACTAAATCATCAGCAAAACATAAGTGGCTTAGCTTCATTCTTTTGCACACAGGGTGATAAACGAAACCATTAGCACACATCACATCAAAACTACATGACAAGTACTCCATAGCAATAACAAATAACAAGGGGGACATTGGATCTCCCCGTCTAAGCCCTCTTTTACTACTGAAAAACCTTGCAAGCCACCATATCACAGAAAATTTGGTAGTTTTGATACACTCCATTATAATAGAGATAAATTTCTAGGGAAAATGAAGTTGCAACAATATATCAGGAGTTATTTAGTAGTCCTTCAAGTATGTTATATCATAAAAAATTGTCGAATTATTTTATTACCAAAATTTCAAGTATATAAGTGATGAAAATTATTAAACTGTAATTAATTTAATTTTTTTGTCTAAATTAATGAAATTCAAAATTAATAAACTGTAATTAATTTAATTAATAATTTAAACACTGGCGTGCAATTCGGTAGAGACTTGGGGTCTCTGGTTTGATACTTTTGAGCCTTGAGGTCTTCTGTTATGGTGTATATATTAATTGACGTCAGTGCATAAACACAGCCACACTAAAATCCCTAATCGTTATATTCTTTGCACAGAAACATAAACTTCTGAAACTTCGTGGAATTTTCAACGTTGAAGAAAATGCTCTCACTTGTTCCCTTGATCCTCCAGCTTCTTATTCTCTTACATTCTTCACTTACTTTTGCTTCCGCCCTATCTATGAAGCACAAGAACTTCTCAAATGGAAAGCTAGCCTTAACCAAACCAATCAACCCCTGACCTCATGGACAGTTTATCCTGCAAATGCCACCAATAATTCTTCTAAAGTAAGCCCATGTTCATGGCTTGGAATTGGTTGCAACTCGACCGGAAGAGTTCTTTGTATAAACCTGACCAGTTCAGGTTTAAAAGGTACACTCCACGAATTTCCTTTCTTGTCTCTTCCTGAACCTGCATAAATTGATCTGAGCATGAATGAACTCTCTGGTATCATGCCACCTCAAATTGGTCAACTTTCCTAACTCAGATGTCTTGATTTGTCCATCAATCTGTTGTCCGAAAAAATCCCACCAGAAATTGAACTTTTATCGAGTCTTCAGACATTGCACCTAGTTGAAAACCAGTTAAATGAATCAATTCCCATGGAAGTGTGTGATCTTAGGTCACTTGTAGAGCTTGCAATGTACACAAACTTTCTCAAGGATTCCTTCTTGTTTGGGAGATTTGTTTGAGTGAACCGGCGCTAGTACCAGTGTTGCTCCTACAATCCATGCATGGATCGAAAGGAATTCCTTTGGCCTCCGGCAAGAAAAGTGCAACAAATATCGTCATTATTAATCCAACCAGCGTAGAATAGGAATATACCATATGTGAAGTGACATAGCATTGTCAAGAATGCTTGGGATGGAGCACATAAGGCAGCGAATTGAACAGCAACACTTTCAGGTCAAAGTTTCAGTAGGAAAATTTCACTTGAAATTAGCCAGAGAAGAGGCCCCCAGGACTAGCTAAAACCATCAGTATACATGCACATAAAAATCAGTAACTGTGAGGCTGGCCCCTAGAGATTGGGTTGGTTCCTGAAACACCTAGTCACCTACTGTAGCAGCCAGCACAAGAGCTACTGCGACCTTAATAAGAATGCAACGTAAACAATATTTAGAGTTGTCTTTAGAACGTCGGGACTACTCGATTTGAACTTAAAAAAGAAAAAAAAAAGGTATCAGAAGAACACCTGACGAATAAACTTTTGAGTCCCTCCAGCTATGAAAAAAATCTTCTACCAAACCGATCAACTATATATACCAGTAGACACCATAATCGAAGCAAGACCAACTACTTCTAGTATTATTGCTGCTACTAGAGCCGAATTATTGCAGTCAAAGGCTTTGATGTGAATTGTTATCAATTGTATTAATGAGTAAACGTAATTACAACAGACTATATAAGCATGAGCAGGTACAACAAAGTGATAAGATAAACACTAGAAATATGAGAAGATAACTATGACTGTTATTTCGCTAACAATTGCCAATGCCAATAGATTGGAAAAGAACAGGGGCATAAAATGCAACTATGTTAATCCCAGATAATTGTTGAAATAAAGATGTTGCAATTGCCATCACTAGTTGAGGCCTATACTGCCTCTCAAATATGGTCTTAAATGGTTCTTGAGCAGCTTTGGCTGCATCACTGTGCTTAATCAGATTTGCAAGCTCTGTGTCCACACTACTTTTGTCTCCTCGAACTTTAATCAATGTTTTTCGAGCCTTCTCGATCTTGCCACATTCCGCCAGAGTACTTGGAGTGTCCGGAACAATGAGTGCACTTATTACCATTAGAGCTGCAGGCAGAACAGCAAAGCCAAGGGAGAGACGCCAGCCCCAGCTGAGCTTAGCCGCAGCATAATTTATGCAACCAGCTACTATTACTCCGATATTGATGAAATATTGGAATCCAGTATTGAAAGTACCCTGCCATTTCGGTGGTGCTACCTCTGACAGGTAAACAGGAGTTGCCTTCATTATAAACATATGCAGTGTTAATAAATTAATATATATAATACACTCTATAATTATTGATTCATAATTCTTTCTTGTTATTTAAGAATGCAATTCCATATTTAGACGAGTTTGAGAAAGTACTGATTAACCTGATTAGTGAAGCCAACTCCAAAAACAAGTAACATACGGCCAAGGATGAGCATGGCGATATTGACAGCTGCCCCATTAATGGCAGCACCAGCAAGAAAAGTGCAACCACCTAGAACCATGGTGTTCCTACGGCCCAATTCTGCTATAAGGCTAGCTATGAGGGAAGACATAAATCCTGCTATGTAGAGTGATGACGTGAATGCTGTTAAAACTTGGCTATCATATAAACAATACAGATTTGTTTTAGCTTCTGATGCTTTCCTCAATACTGATGGGAAGAATTTCTGGAGAAATGGTACCATTGTTGTTACACCTCTTGGAAATTGATAGATTCATAAGAAAAGCTGATGATTCTATTACAGAGAAGGCCATAATTTTTCTTTTTTTTTTTTTTGGTTTTTATATTTATCTACCATAAACTAATGCTCATTTTTCAAATCTATCCAAATTTCAAAATTGTTACGAATTGACATATAAACTTTTCAATTTGGTGCAAATCTATCGTCGGTCAAAATTAAGAGGCTAAGTGATGACGTGGAGTGGCTGACTTGGACAACTATTTATACACGTGGAAATAAAAAATAAAAAAAAACTTTCAAAACTTTAACCAAAACTCACCGTTTTGGACAACTAAAACGGTACCGCATTTAGCTCAATTTTTTTCCGTTACTTATCTTCTCCCTTAGCTAAAAACCCTCTTCTCACATGACTCTCTGAATCTCTTCTCCAGCAAGAACAAAACTCTTCTCCTCTTTTTAATTTCAAGAAGCAGAGATTTAGCCTCCTCAATCTTACCTTTCTTTCCAAGATCATTCATCAAAACACCAAAGTTTCCAATAAATAAATAAGAAAAGTGAAACTTTTCAAAACTTTTCAAAACAACACAAGTTCACCGTTATATCAATCTAAGTCACTATCAATAATGCAAAACTTCTGGTCTAACCAAACCCAAAAAAAATAAACTCGATCAAAAGCATCAAATTTTGTAGCAACGAAACGCAAATCAATACCATTTGTCACCAATGTAAAGCTCGTTTGCGCCATTTTGAAGCTGTTGAGACTGTTCTTGGTTATTTGCTGGACAGTAATGTTCATTGCAGAGAGACCCTCTTCATCACCCTGTTTGAGCATTATGAAAAGGCTGGTTTGGTTGATAAAGCCATTGAGCTTTTTAATAAAATGACTGGTTTTAACTGTTTCTGCACTCATAAGTCCTTCAATGCATTGCTAAACGTTCTTGTTGATAATGAAAAATTAGTTGATATAAAAGAGTTATTTTGTAGGTCTATTTAAATGGGTTTCCGTTTGAATTCTGTTTCCTTCAATATATTGATCAAAGGTTGGAATGAGAAAGGCGAATGGGATCAAGCTTGCAAGGTGTTAATGGGATCAAGCTTGCAAGGTGTTTGATGAAATGCTTGGGAGAAAAGTGGAACCGAGTGTTGTGACGTATAACAGCCTTATAGGGTATTTATGTAGAAATGGTTAAGACATGATTAAGAGAGGGAAACACCCTAATGCTATAATCTATGCACTGTTAATGGAGGGTTTGTGTTCAATGGATGAATACAAAGAGGCTGAAAAGACGTTATTTGATATGGAATACAGAGGATGTAAACCAACACTTAGGAACTTTGGTGTTTTGATGAATGATCATGGAAACAAAAACGGTGAGTTTTGGTTAAAGTTTTGAAAGTTTTTTTTAATTTCCACGTGTATAAATAGTTGTCCAAGTCAGCCATTCCACATCATCACTTGGCCTCTCAATTTTGATCGATGATGGATTTGCACCAAGTCGAAAAGTTTGTATGTCAATTCGCAATAATTTTGAAATTTGGATAGATTTGAAAAATGGGCATTAGTTGATTGTAGATAAATATAAAAACCCTTTTTTTTTGTCTCAGAAATTAATATGATTGTCAAGTACCTAAAATTCCAATATCATATCCAAAAATGAGGTCGCTCGATGCAGCAACTATGCACGTGAGGCCGCTCAATGTAGCAACTATACACGTAATCACTACCGACATTGTTAGGTTGTCAAACCCCCCAGCGTCACCTCCTCTAGAGGCCCTCTTCTCCTTTCCTTTCTATAAACATCCAAAATGTTGGAGAGTAGAGGGAGGTTTGAGAGAAAAATATTTAGATAGAAGAGTAATGTTTAGAAGAAAGGTTTTTTATTTTCAACTCATACTTTAAACTCAAGTACAAGGTGGTATTTATAGGTACAAACTTAACTCTTGAACTCTAAAATACATGTACCATAATTAATAAACTAAATGTTGAATTTAAACACTTAATTAATAAACACACATTGAACTTACTTAAACACTTAATGAACTCACATTGAAAGTCACACATTGAATAATCATACGTTGAATCATGTACACACCAAAATGAAAATACATCTTTAGAAAATGCAAATTAATATTTAACACTCCCCCTTAATTTGTGATTTTCTTCTTTACTCCAAGCATTTTTCATAATTGCCAAAAATTTTCAAACTTGAGTGACTTTGTAAAAATATCTACAACTTGATCTTGTGTCTTCATATACTTGAGCTCCATTTCTTCTTTTTTTTTGATGCATTCTCTAATGAACTGATACCTCGTATCAATATGCTTACTCCAATCATGAAGTACTAAATTCTTTGCTAATGCTTGTGCGGACTTGTTATTAACGCAAATTTCTATAGCCTCTTCTTGCTCCAAATGAAGTTCCTCAAGTAACCTTCTAAGCCAAATAGCATGACAAACACAAGATCTTGCAGCCATATATTCAGCTTCACAAGTTGAAAGAGTTACAATGGATTGCTTCTTTGAACTCCAAATAACAGTATAGTCACCCATGAAAAATACAAAACCAATAGTGCTTTTTATATCATCAACATCTCCCGTAAAATCACTGTCACAAAATCCAAGAAGCTTGAAATCAATGGATGAAGAATATAGCAACCCATAGTCAATTATACCTTTGAGATAGTAAAGAATGCTCTTTACTGATAATGCAAAGAGAACAATGAGAGAAATATGTTTGTCACAACAGAGAGTACATCAGCTATATATAATATAAAGAATGTTTGTCACAACAAAATAACAAATGAAAAGTAGAATATAAGCATGTGATTACAAAGTTAAAATATATAAAATAATTGATAACTCTTATCCTTATCACCAGGCTACAAGTTGAGTAGAGGAAATGACAATGTTCAACTTGTCTTGAAGGAGCTGGAAGCGAGGTTTAAATAAAGACTTGGTAAGACAATCATCAATCTAATCATTGGTGGAGATGTATCGGACCTAAAGTGTGCGTTACATGACTTGATCACGAACAAAGTGAAAATCAATCTCCAAGTGTTTGGAGATTGTGTGAAAGATCGGTGTGGTAGTCAAGTAGGTAGCACTGAGATTGTCATACCATATGATTGAAGAAGAGGAAAAAGAAAGACCAAGTTCTTTGAGAAGAGAAGTTACCCACTGTAATTCAGCACTAGTAAAGGCAATAGTACGATATTCAGCTTTAGTAGAGGAGCGAGCAATAGTACATTGCTTCTTAGAGCCCCAAGCTATAAGATTAGAACCAATATAAACACAAAACCAGAGGTGAATTTTCGGTCATCAAGTGAACCTCCATAGTCCGAATCACAATAAGCAATGATTTAGATGGATGCCGAAGGTTGAATGAGAAGGCCATGAGTGAGAGTAGCCTGTAAATAGTGTAAAATTCTTTTGACAGCCATCCAGTGAATGTCGGTAGGTTGATGCATGAATTGTACGACCTTATTGATAGAAAATGAGATGTCTAGCCTAGTGAAAGCTAAATACTGGAGACCACCAACAATACTGCGGTAAAGTGTGGGATCATGAAATGGTTGGCCAGAAGAAAGAGACAATTTAAAGTTCAAACTAGGGGGCGTAGAGATACCATTGGCAGTAGACATGCTCGCTTTGTGAAGCAAATCACAAGTGTACTTACATTGAGTAAGTATTGCACCTTGTTTAGTCCACATGACTTCAATGCCAAGAAAGTAGTGAAGAGAGCCAAGATCCTTTAGAGTAAACAACCTTTGAAGAGACTGAATAACATACTGAATATGCTTGGGATTATTTCCAGTTAAGATTATATCATCCATACAAACAAGGTAATAAGCAAGAACACCATGATGATTAAAATAAAATAAGGATGTATCAGTTTTCGAAACTTGAAACCCAAGCTATAAAAGAGCATCACAAAGGCATTTAAACCATTGATGTGGAGCTTGCTTGAGACCGTATAATGATTTATTAAGTTTGCATACATGTTGTGGAAATTAAGGATGTACAAACCTAGGAGGTTGTTGCATAAAAATAGCCTTTTCCAATGTGCTATGTAAGAAGGCATTGGAAACATCCAATTTATGAACAAGCAATAGAAATAACAAGCCGGATTGTAGCAGGCTTAACAACTGGACTATAAGTTTCATGAAAATTGAGTCCAAGCCATTGATGAAAACCCTTAGCCACCAAACGGGCTTTGAACCGATCAACTGTGCCATCAGATTTTTGTTTGACCCTGTACACCCATTTGCAACCAATTAAATTTTACAAACTATCAGAGGGAACAATAGTCCACGTATTATTGAGTTGAAGTGCATGAATTTCTTCTTCCATGGCATGAACCCATTCTGGAGACTTAGCAGCTTGTTTGTAGGTAGATGGCTCAGTAAAAGGAGGTGAAGTGGCGATGAAGGTTTTGGGTTTAAGGGAATTGGTTTTAGAACGAGTGACCATCGAATGTTGATTAGAAACGATAGAGGTGGTTAGGGGAGCAACGGAATTGGAGTTGGGATATGACGTTTGGTCAACAACATGAGGTAATATAGTAGGAGCACTGGGTACGAGTTTTATTGGAGAATTAAAGGATAAGAGGTGAGCATCAATAGAAGTGTGAGTAGGTGGGACTGTAGTGGTGGAATTAGAGTGGGTAATTGGCAAAGTGGGATTAGGAACAGATGGGCCAATGGGTCCGGTTAAATTTGGTGGAATAAAAATTGTTATAGGAGATGTAGGTAGTGCAGATTGGACACGAGTGGGCAACACCATAGAGTCAACAAATGGGAACTCCTGCTCATAAAAAAAAACATGACGTGGGATTAAAATTTTGGAAGTGAAAAGATCAAGACATAAGTATCCTTTGTGAACCTTACTATAACCAAGAAAAACACACTTATTGAAATGAGGAGCAAATTTATCTTTGGCATAGGGGCATAACCAAGGATAACATAAAAAACTAAAGACCCTTAAATCCATATAATTTAGTGATCGATCAAATAATTTGACAAAGGGAGAAGAATTTTGCAAAATTGGTATGGGAAGCTTATTTATAAGATAGACAGCTATTTCAAAAGCATAGGTCCAATACTGTTTAGGAACATGAGAATTATGAAGTAGAGAAAGACCATTTTCAACCATATGTCTATGTTTCCTTTCAGTACAACCGTTTTGTTCAGGTGTTTTTGGGCAATATATTTGCTGACTAATTCCATTTTCAGTTAAATATTTGGTTGATGCCTGAAATTCACCACCCCGATCAGATTGAAAAATTTTAATAGAATGATTAAAAAATTTTTCAACCAAATGACAGAATTTAATGAATGTACTAAGAACTTCAGATTTATAATGAAGGAAATAGATCCAATAGTATTTACTAAAGCGATCATAAAATAAAACATAGTATCTATGCCCATGAATAGAAGAAATTTGAGCAGGACCCCATAAATTAGAACAAATAAGGTCTAAAGGGCCATTAACATGAGATTGAGAAAGAGAAAAGAGTAGTTTATGGATTTTGCTAATTGAATAAGCATGGCATAAATTATTAATTTTATTAGAATCCACCGAGATGTTGGATTGCTTGAGAGCAGCTAGAACTGTTCGAAGAGATGCATGTCTGAGACACTCATGCCATCGTTGAAAGGAGCAAAGCATAGCGGTGATGTCTTTGTTGGAATCGGTTATGCTACTTAGTCATTAAAGACTTGTGTGGTGAGCATAAACCTAAGTAGGGCAAATTTCAAAAATTTTGCTTAACATAACCCTTCATCATATGAAGAATTCCAATCCCAAGGATCTAATTTGCATTTAACACATAGCTAAATATCAAAATAACATGTAAATAATAACCTAGGAATTCTAAGTTCAAGAAACTTACCAACTCCTAAGTTTGACGTAGACCACAAGTATCCTACAAGCTTTGGATCTTTTGGTTCAACTCTTGAATCAAATGCTTAGCCTCAAAATTTTTAGGCCTCTAGCTTGAAATACCAAAGCTCCACCAAAACACCTTCTTGCATAGATTGGATTAGATGCAAGTAACCTCTCAAATGACCCTCACAAAACTTGCACTAATTTAATCTACTTGCAAGAACACTTAGGGTTTTGTGTATGTATGTTGTTTCCCTCTTTTGTGTGTCTCTACACAAAACTCTCAATTGTCTAACCTGAAGAACATTTCTTAAGTTATATATTTATATGTAGAGAAAGCTAATTCTAATGACATAATCTCTTACATCACATGTATATGATTTGTCATGATAAGTATACAACTTGTATACTTATCTAGTGCACCAAGAAGTATGTAGAGAATTAATAAATCTCATGTATATGTCTACATACATTCTCTACACTTAATCATGTCACCTAATCCTTATCTTTGCCTTAGTCAAATTTATACACACAAGAGATAATGTGTGCCTAACATGACAAGCCTAATAAGCCAAGCTTGATACTTATC
>CATIWK010379041.1:0-50075 GCA_949634005.1 Mallotus japonicus
CTTTGTATACTAACTAGCAGGAAGAGCCAATACTCCTCGTCCTACAGCTTTCAAGTACTGTAACAACACATTCCAACAAAAATAAAAACAACAAAATTATTTCAAAATTAACATAATATATAATCACAATAAAATAAAAAATAAACAAAATTATTTTAGTAGAGATGAACATACCTTATTTTTTGAATATGAATAACAGAAAAATAGAAAAAGACTCAATTCAAAAATATTGAGTCAAATAGTATTTATGGTTGAATAGATGAGAAGTGTTTTAAGTAAAATAGAAAACATAATTGTTGGTGGGTGATGGTGCACAAATCCCACATCGTTTAGGAAACGAGGGACTTGGGTGTTTATAAGGCTCAAGTCTCCCATCTCCCCTTAAGAGGCGCATTTTCCTACAAAAAACAAAGCCGTGAGGTCTGTGGGTCCCCCAAACCAAAGTGGAAAATACCTCTCGAGTTGACCTACCGTGTGGCGGGGCTACTGATGGTGCACAAATCCCACATCAGCTACTGATGGTGTACAAATCTCACATCGGTTAGGAGACGAGGGGCTTGGGTCTTTATAAGGCTCAAGTCTCCCCTCTCCCCTCTCCCCTCAAGAGGCACAGACGCCTCTTGAAACTCAACATTTGATATATATATAGATTTCTCGAGTTAACTTTTTTAAATATAAAAGCATATTTTTATTTCCTGAAAGTATAATTTGATCCAACTTTGAACGCAAAAATATATGTTTAGGTCGGATTCTTTCTTAATGGATTGAATAAAATCAAGTAAACACCCAAATTTATATGGTCGAATCTAGTTTCACTAAAAAAAAATGATAATTTTTACGTTTATTACTCATAATATTCGTCTTCAACAGTATAAGAGCGTTTGATTAGTGAGCTAGTATATACTTCTATTAGAAGAGTTAATACTTCTAGACAAATTTCATATTTGTTTTCATATATTTTTTGTCATTAAATAGTTTATTTTTATTATTTTATTAAAAATTTCTTTAATTTTTTTTAACATAATTTTTATATATGGACTTTTGAAAAGAGATCATGAAAAAGCGAGAGACTGAACTCATGACTTCAATAAATACTTTGATAATTGAGTTATGAAAGTTATAAAATTATTTTAACGTAACTACATATATTATAATTCAAATTTAAAATTTTATTTAAGTAAAAATAATTTCTGCAAGAGCATTTTCACAATTATTGGTATTTTATTGGCCGACTAAAAGTTGTATTTAAATTCTAGAATTTGCCTTTATTTGATAAAAAAAAAATCCAATATAGTTTAAAAATTTGAAGGATTAGTTTTTCTAAGAAAAATTTAAAGAATTGTTGCATTTGATAATTTTTTTTTTTGGGCAATGTTTTTTTTTTTTTTTTTTTTTTTTATCATAGGCAGATGTTAGTATGTTAGTTTTTTTTAACATAATTTTTATATATGAACTTTTAAAAAAAGATCATGAAAAAGCGAAAGACTCATGACTTCAATAAATACTTTGATAATTGAGTTATGATAGTTATAATTTTACATAATTATATACATATATAATGTTGCATTTGATAATTTGTGGCGCAAAGTGAGACCACTTTACTTTTCTCCAATGGAACTTCAAATATATATATATATATATGTCCTTACAGCCAGCCATTTGACAGCAGTCAATTGCTCTTTCCTCGCCGCATGAGGCAGTTCACCAAAGTCTAATTTCCTATTGTTCTCCACGCGCCGCCGCATATTTGTCGGTTAACGCCCGAATAAAGTGCGCAAGCTCTTTTTGGACCGTGGGAATAAGAGCTGAAATGAGGGTATAATTGTAAATGTATTTGTGCGTCAGAATAAAGAAGCTTGGACACTTGTTCCCGACGTAACTGCACTTTAGTACCCCAGGCCAACTGCTTTTAATTTTGGGTATTATTCTCTGTGTTCATGCTCACCCTAATAACAACTCCACGTGGACAAAGATTTATCATTGTATTTATTTATTTTTTTTCGTTTTGTTTTAGTAAGGATAGATAATATATTCTCTCTATTTCTTAAAAGCTATTAATTTCATATCGATTTTATAAATTAAATTAAATAATTTAATATATTAATTAGATATTTCCACTTTAATTAATATATTGTTATTTGTTCGTGTATATTTTTTGGTAATCTAATTTTTAAATTATTTCAGTAATACTTATATATTTACTGATTTCAATAAATATTTTTAAGAATACATTGTATTTATTTATATATATATATATATATATATATATATATATATATATATATTAAATATTTTAGTACATGGTCATGGAGGATAATTATTATTTATCATTTGTGGAGGAAGATATAATATTTACTTTTTTTTCTTAAACGAAAAAATAAAAAAAATGAGAGGCAGTAGTAAAATAAGCAGGGCAACAGAGGATTGCAAACCGTTATTTTTATTTTTTTTCTTAGGATATCATGAATTTCCAGGGATTTATTATTATTATTTTTTATTATAGGTAGAGCTGTGTGAGTAACAGTACAGTACAAGAGAGAGAGAGAGAGCAAGCAAAGCAAAGCAAAAGCTACCATTTTTTTTTTTTTAATAAGCTTCGGATAGATCACACACACGCAGCACCAGACGCCACCATCGCATTTCACTTCCGTAATTTACAAGCGAAGCTCTCTCATGGTATAAATTGATTCTCTTTTATTCTCCTTTCCTACTTTCGTCTCTTATAATAAATTACCTTTTTTTTTTTGGATTTTTTTTGAGTAATTTATGTATGATAATGTTGTTGTTTTTGATTTAGGAATGATAGATTTGGAGGTCTTAGCATTCACATTCTTCAAGTAAGTTGCAGATCTGGTCTCTTTCTGTAATGCAGCTTCTAATTGTTAGTATTGTTGTTGTCGTTTAGATCTTTGTTTCTGAGATCTTTACTGAAATTTTTTTTCTTAATTTAATTTTTCTTTCTATATTTGCATGCTAGTGTGAAAATATTTATTTAGTTGTGAGTTCATTTAACAATTTCTGCTAATTGCAATTGTTTCACTTTGATTATTATTGTTTAGGGCACTTTAACTTAACAAATTGGAGTTGGTGAATTGGGTAGTAGTAATTTGGTTTTTGTTTTCAATGTTTAATAATTTGTTAATGATGGTTGGAAAAAATGCAGGATTTTGGGTGTGGATTTCTTCTCTTCTGTGGTTATTGTTAATTATATTCAGTGATGGGCAAGTCACCGGCGAGATGGATCAAAACTGTATTATTTGGGAAAAAATCTTCCAAATTTAATGCCAAAGGAAGGGAGGTCAATGAATTTCTCCATTTCTATATTTGGGCTCTTTTACCCGATTATGAATTTAATTTATTTTTCAATTTCCCTCAATGGGATTTATTTATTTATTTTTTGGTGGTGGTGGTGCTGTTTCAGTGACACTAGCAAAATTTTACCATTGAATATGTGTGCGTGTGCAGATCCTATTATTTGCTTAATTCTGATAATCTGGTATTATGTGCAGAGAAGTGCAAATGAGAAACAGTTACTGGCTGCTCCCAGGGCATTAGAAGATGATTCTATTTCGGCTCCTGTTATCTCACATCCAATCCCTGTTCCTACTGTTCGTTCTGAAAGGCATTTAGAGATTGAGACCCAGGAGACTGCTGACTTACTGCATAATGGGGCTGTATCTCTCCCTGGAAATCAGGAGGCAAATTTCCAAGGGGTTCCATTGTCTGATGATGAGAGAAGAAGGCAAGAGAAAGCTGCAACACTTGCACAAGCTGCATTTAGGGGTTATTTGGTAATGCTCTCTTGTTGGAAGTTGCACTATTACTGTTAGTTCATTAAATCTACGGCAAACTTGTGGAAATCTTTCTCTTTCTCTTTCTCTTCATTTTGGCTGTGAGACATCCCTTGTTTGATGGCTTTGGTGAAATAGAGATCTGATCCTTGAAAAGTAGGGCATCTATCATATGCACAACTTGTCAATGTAATACATTTCTTTTGTTTTTTCTCATCTCATTCAATAAGGTTCTTTTATGCATTAAGTGGCATGCTACTTGCAATCCACACCAGATATTATGTTCGCTAATTCTCTTTCTTAAAACACCATCCACTTTCCTTGCCTGGTCAAATTTTAGCTCTTCATACAATGGAAACCATTTCTTTAGTTTTTTGTTTTCGTCATTTGATTCTACAGTAATGCTCTTTTGGACTGGGTAATGGAATTCTTTCCTTTCCCTGCTCAAGTGCTCCCATCAGAATTACTTTTGTACATGCACCAACGAAGACATTGCACTGTGAGGGGGGTGTCTTCTATCTACCAAAATGATTCATGGGTTGATATTTTAGCTAATTGAATTTGTAGCCATTTTAATTTATTGTTTGCTTTTTCATAAAAGAAACTGTATCATGTCATGTACAGTAGAGGTCATACACACACTGATATAAGTTCTTCATTTTAAGGCTCGCCGGGCATTTCGGGCTCTTAAAGGCATAATAAGGCTCCAGGCTCTTATACGTGGGCACTTGGTCAGGAGACAAGCTGTTGCCACTTTGTGTTGTGTTCTGGGTGTTGTCAAGCTGCAGGCACTTGCTCGAGGTGTCAAAGTGAGGAATTCAGATTTTGGGCAGGAGGTTCAAAGAAGATGGAGTCTAGTGAAGTCTATGGTAATTTCTTGTATCAGACATATAATCAGTTATTGGTCGTGCCTTATGTATATTCACTCATATTTTTTCGCTATAGCTCTTTCAAATTTCTCTCCTGTGATTATAGATTGATCTTTGAATTAAAATATGAAAGTTAATTTCCATTGCATCAATGTACTTGTGTTGAATTTGTGTGTCTAAAATCTAAATGATATGGGGCTTTGAGCTTCGGATTTGATTGTTAAACTTGAGTAACCCAGTAATCTAATGATCTTTATGCTCTATTTGGTAACTGCGACTTTGTAGATCATTTTATTAATTTTAATTTTTTTGTGCTACAAGAATCAGCCCAGGTGGTTCAATATTATTTACCTTTTCTCATGTCTTATCTTGCAAAATACATGAGCCAAAATTTGTACTTCTGCTTTTTGCACATCTCAGTAATGTTATTGTGTATTACATTGTTATTTGGATGGTAGAATGCTATTCTGCATCGAACTCCATGATTGTGTGCATGATAGAGATCCTAAGCTCCATTACTTCTGTATTTTCTTTAGTTAAGTTGTTATCACTGTGATAAATTGCACTTATTTAAGGTGCCTAATAAGCTGGTCACCTGGTCCAAGGCCCACAATAATGTGTTGGCTAAAACTTCAACTATTTTTATGTAAAGGAAATTTTACCTATACCATTACCTTTTCTCTTGGTGATTATGCACATCTTTATCCAATGGTGAGAATAGTTGATATTCTGCATATTTTACTTTGTCTGGTATTTAACAGGATGGCAAGCTTGGGGATACCAATGGAGTTAATGTTTCTATCTTAAGGGCAAGGCTATCAGCAAATGCTTTTGTACGCAAGGTATGATATTTGCCATGTTGAGCATGTGGAAAGGAAAATGATATTTCTTTTGGATAAGCAGTTAAGTAAATTACCAAAATGGTGAGTAAGTTGTGAAGAATGAACTAAATGGCTTGACTATTATCTTTTCCTGTGTTATGGCCTTTTTCTGAGAACAATAAGCAACTTCAGAAAGAGAGGAAACATGTGTCTGACGCCTCTATCTAGTTGTGCTACTATGTGATCTTGTGAAAGGAAATGTTTGCACAGGATCTCTTGATCTCTTTTCAGGGCATCTGTAGTTTCTTATTTCCTGCATTGAGGTTTTGTAGTTATGGAAATATAAGGATATAAATGTTAATTAAGGCAAGATTAAGTTTGCTCTTTATGAAACCTCTTGTAATTCAAATGTGATTCTGAAATGTTATGAGAAGTTGTGGTTTTCACAATACCAGCATCTTTTGCACCATTTAAGGGGAACATTTTGTCTTTATACAAATTTTTTCACAAGGTTTTATTTGCCATATAAACTAGGTTTGATGTGCTTCTAGATCCTTTGAATCACATCACCAATTCAATGAACATAGAATCCTCCAAAAGAAGCTTCGATTTGCTGGCATTATTAAATTTTAGTTTATGAATGTCTAGCAAGTTTTTCACTTTTTAAGAATTAAAAAATATTGCATCGATTTTATTTTGTAATATTTGTTCATTTAATAACTGTTGGGTTTGTTTCTTCAGCTTGTGGCTTCATCACCTACAGTGATGCCCTTGCACCTCTATTATGAGTCCGAGGAACCAAATTCAGTTCCAAACTGGTTAGAACGCTGGTCAGCATCTTGCTTTTGGAAACCAACTCCCCAACCAAAGAAAATTCTGCACTCAAAAACTCAAAGAAAGCAGGGTAATGGTCAAATGGTGGAAGCTGAAGCTGGTAGACCAAAGCGGAGTGTTCGGAGGGTACCTGCTGCAAACATTGACAATAGTTTGGTGCAAGCAACTTCGGAATTTGAGAAGCCTAAGCGAAATCTTAGGAAATTTCCAAGCCATCCAGCTGATACCGTGCAGGAAAATCCCCAGAGTGAGCTAGAAAAGGTGAAACGTAATTTGAGAAAGGTTCATAATCCTGTAATGGAAACCTCTGTTCAGTCAGAAGTTGAAATGGAGAGGTCAAAACAAAGTCCGGAAAAGGTATCAAGCACTCCTGGTGATAATCATTTAGTGCACAATATGAATAATTCAGGGGAAAAGATGAAGAAAGAAACAACCTTGGCAGCATCCAAACTACCTGATGTGGTGAAGAATGAACCAACCTCGACGATGACCAAATTGCCAGATGCAGAAACAGCTTTAGAACCATTAGGACTAAATGAAGCATCAGAAATACATGATGATCAAGCTGTGGCTGAATCAAAGTCATTTGTGGAGAGTGGAGGCAACGATGAGAATACTCCTTCTGCAAATGGGGAGTTAAGCCATAAGGAGGATCCAACAAGCAATGAAAACCATAAATCCAACAGAAAAGCTTCTAATGTAGTTAAACAAGAACGTGTGGAGAATGGGTTACAAAATAGTAGTCCTGCACTCCCAAGCTATATGGCAGCAACTGAATCTGCAAAGGCGAAGCTGAGAGCACAAGGTTCCCCAAGGCTTAGTCAAGATGGAGCTTCAGCTGAGAAAAATAATATTGCCAGGCGCCATTCTCTGCCATCTTCAGCGAATAGCAAGATCAGCTCACAGTCACCAAGGACACGAACAGTTCATTCTGGTGGCAAAACAGGGAATAGAAGTGACAGATCTGTGTTATCATCGAGAGAAGGAAATGGTATGAAAAGCTACTGATTTCTGGTTTTTAACAGTGCAAATGCATTCTATTTTACTGTGAAATGACATTTCTAAGCAAATTCAAACCTAGCAACACTTCACGTTCAACAAGTAGCAGGCAGCTGGGCATAGTCTTGATATTTGAGTTTTCTGTTGAAGATGGAGAACTATTTATTTACCCTTTTTCAAAAAACTTAACAACCTTATGTTTAGTGTGTGCTATATAACTTGACACGATTGATTTGATTTTGCAGCAAAGACGACCCATGTTGAGTGGAAGAGGTGATTTTTCAAGCCTTGGCCTTGGGATTCAAGGAGTTAGCATGAGGAGCTGAGCTATGATTTCATCTGCAGTTTTTTGTTGTGTGTATGGTTATGTTGTAAAACTAAAAACTCAGTTGGAGGGTGTGTTGGCTCCAAGTCTTTCTAGGTTTTCTAGCAGTGGATGTTTGTGAGTTAATGTACATCATAGGTTTTGAACATTTGTTGTGCTACAATCATACATTAATCCTAAAATGTGCTTGGTTTTGATGTGATTTGTGGCTGTCTGTCGACAGTGTAAAATTCATTTCTATACCACCCTTAATCTTTTATGTAACTAAAATAAGCTAAACGGTACTCTGTACCTGTTCACCTTGGTACATCAATGAATTTTGAATGTATACGCATTGTTGGTTACTATGCATCTTTTTTTTGACATCTGATTTTCCTCGTCTACAACGCAACATTATTGTACTCACAGTAACAATGTTAACAAGATCAAAATTAACAAAACAAATAAAGATATTGTTCAGAACTATTAAAGGACTGTACAGAGATAATATATTGCTAATCGGATGTGCAGAAAATGAATGGATAAAAAAGAGTTTATAAGGAACTGTATCATCTATTAATTGGTAATATTTGTCTGATTGGGATCTATCACGATTCCATGAACTGGTCCTCTCCTCCTGCCTAGGAAATTTCTATTGGAAGTTGGTGGTGCAGAAATCAATGGTCGAACATTTAGAGGCATTGGCATTTCAGCAGAGTGGCCAGAGATGCAGAGACTACCGCTATCATCTTGCTCCCAGTAAACTTCAACCATGATGCCTCTAGAATTTTCTTGAGATTCCGTTCCTGGAATCCCAACAAATCTAGCTCCTACTGGTATCTACATTTTTCAATTTAGGCAAATAAGATTAAACGAAAAAGTCATCAAATTTATGATTAACGTAACTTGATCTATAAGAAACATTGCTAGACAGATTGTGCCTACCTGAACTGAAGGTCCAGATGTCAAGGTCAACGTAACCATCCTACCCTCAGCTGCTGCACTTTCCAGCTCTGCCTGCCTGGCAATATTTAAGAAAACTTCTTCAAGTGTTGCAAGTCCAATTTGAATGTCTGCTATTCCAAATTGACCTTGTCTATCTTGAAGGTCCGCAAAAAAGTTCTGTTTACATTTTAAATAACGAAAAAAAGTTATAATTGGAAAATGGGGCAAAGAAACAGGTATAAATGTTGTGACATAAATCTTACCAGCTACAAAGTTATCATAACCAATTACTTAAGATTCAGTTTAGCCATATTTGTTGTTTTTATTGGAGTTAAGAATGCAGAATACACTAAAGACGGCAAACAGCCATGCTTTATATGATACTCTTATATTTGAAGGATATAGGCTGTATCACTAAAAATCAAAACAAACTGATTTTTCTTCAGCATAATGTACTCACTTAGGGCTTTAGACGTGCTGAAACTTAATTCACAGAAAGGAATAATCATTATCTTCGATGAATGAATAAGGTAAAATTTGGACACAAATGCAGGTGCAGTTAATAACAATTGCCATTAACCACTATATGACCTATACATAACAAATTCATTCATCAAGCAAGCAAGGACCTAAACACTTGAGGTGGTATATATAATCCCAGCATGGTATATTTGAATAATGGAAAGTTGAATACTGTTAGAATAATATAGAAAAAAAAGTAGGAATTGGAAAAAAGATTACCGTTAAAAGCCTCTCTCTATCATGAGGAATGACAAAAGTCAAGAAGGATTTTGTCTCCTCAGCTGGCATTACATCCAATCGCTGTCCAGAGATCGATGAAATCACAAAAGAGCACTCTCAAAAGTAAAATAATTATTAAATTAGGATGCTCATTCAACTTACATGTTTGAAAAACTGCTTTACATCTTCATGACGATCTGCAGAATCCACAGTTCCATTTGGAGGAGATCGTCCAGGAGTGCTTTCAATAAAACTCACATTAGTGACAAAACCAGTCCCAAACCTTGATTTCAACCTGATTGAGGTTCCAATGCATCGGAGTCTACCCTTGGCCATAATTCCTATCCGATCACTTAAAATATCAGCTTCTTCCATAGAATGTGTGGTCAGAACAATGGAACAGCCTTTCTTTGCATTTTGTATTATATCCCAGACGTGCCTTCTAGATATTGGATCCATACCAGTAGTCTGAATATTGATGATTGAAAATTAAGGAAGATGTTAATTGGTATTTAAAAACAAATTTGCGTGTACAGATAAAAGTATTCCATTCTGCTTACTGGTTCATCAAGAATGACCAACTTTGGGTCCCCAATTAGCGCTATTGCCACACTGAGCCGGCGTCTCATTCCTCCACTATAACTCCTGGTTCTCACTTTAGCTGCTTCTGTAAGTCTCACCTTTGCTAATGACTCCTGAGCAACCTGCTCTCAACAAAATGGAAATCTAAAAGTGACTCTGGGTTGAGGGATGTCATCCAAAGCATAAGTGCGAATAACATGAACATCAAATTATCATTACAAAAGAAAAAAAAAAAAACATTTTTTAAGGTTTGCATTTCAACACATACCGAATTTATTGAAGATGGAGGTAGCCCTTTAATACTAGCAAAGAGATGGAGGTGCTCTTCACCAGACAATGCATCCCAAAGGATGTCAAACTGTGCAAAGATGCAAACATTAGCCCTGACACGCACAAGCAGAAAACAAAGACAAAATAAACTGCTCAAAATATCCAAGTGTATATGCAGACTAACACGCGGAAGTACGTATAAGTTACCTGAGGGCAAACTCCTATGATTCTTCGAATGTTTGCCATACCAACAGAGCTTCGAATGGAATATCCATAAATCAAAGCTGTTAAGAAGTCATTCCATGACAATATTATACATTTATGTAAGCTTTATACAAAGTTTCTAATGGAATTGCAATTGACGGAACAAGGAAATGTACAAGCATAATACCATCTCCACTAGTCACTGGCGTGATTCCAGTTAAACAATTGATTGCTGTAGTTTTTCCAGCACCATTTGGTCCAAGGAGGCAGAACAACTGATCCTTTGCAAAGTTCATCCATAAGCCCTGCAGGAAAGCAGTTCCCAAAAAGGATAAAAGAACTAAGAAAAAGAATAAGGAGCTTTTCCTTTTAGTCCTAATCTGAACTGTTACTGGAGTTAAAAGATGCTGCTTACCTTGAGAGCATGGTAAGGTGAAGTCTTCTTGCACTTGCAACAACCAATTTTTGTGGTCCCAGCATATGTCTTCCTAAGTCCACGTACCTGAACTGCAACATTTGAATCAGCAGTGCCTTCTCTCATGTTTTGTTTTACAGTATTTTCCTCTCCAAGAACATCCTCATCTTCTGGAGTAATTTCATCTTGATGTGGAACTGAACCCATGCAACTACAAATGCCACCCTCTATGGCAGAAAAAGAATTACAGTCAGAATATTAGTTATCTAGAAAAAATATGAAACCACAGTTTAAACTGAAAAGTAGCTTACCTTCACTCTTATTTCCACCTTTGCCTGTCCAATACCCAGGCTTTAAAAAGTAAAATATGGATTTCCTCACACCATATGCATTTGGGAATATATTATCAAAGTAGATTGCCAGAAAAAACCAGGCAAAGAACGTAGCCACAAGCCAAATATAAACATCATTCTGCCAACAGCATAGAATTGCAATTAGCAGGAAGACAAATTTTCTGCTTTGATGTTAACATAAAAGAAGAGTATATTAAAATAATTAAAAAAGACAAGACAACCCAAAGGGAAAAGTAAAAGGAAGCTATATAAGATCAACATTCCATAGAAAAATTCATGTTTAAATAGCGTGTTATCTGAGAAACATAAAATTTTACATACAATTGATATCACACACTTGTTGTTGTCTGCAGCGTTAGAATTTGGTACACACTCTGTCCTTCTACTCCAATTAATCCCAACATCTTCAGGAGTGGCAGTTGCCTCAGCAAGTGAATTCACAGCTACTGCAAAAAGATTGGGTGGGAATAACGACCAAACATTTTGAATAATACTAGGCATATCCAAACTATAAGGGAATCCAGCTACGGTTGCAACCTGAAATGACAGCAAAAGGATGATTATTTCACTGGAAGTGATGACTCTTGGTCCAGAACTTTAAAAACTACCTGGCCATCTAACTAGAAAATGGCCAAAAGTTGAACTGGAGGCTGATGGAGTGATTCATAAGCTATAATTAATTTATATACGTAGTAGTAAATATGAAAACCTTTAAAAACATTGCCTAATGATGCTCAGTAAGCTATGGAATCTTGCCTGAGTAAAAAAGCCAACAATAAATACGGAGAAACCAACTGTTGTGGCTGAAGCTGACTTGCTAATAAAAGTTGACAACATGAAGGCAAAACCAATCTGCCATTAAATGTGAGAAAATAACAAAAAAGAGTTAGCACGAACAAGTGAGAACTAAATCAATGGCATGCAAGGAGTGCATAGAGTATTCTTACCATATTGAGCTGGAAAAGATAGAACACAAGGAAAACAACTGCAAAATTGTTTTTCTTGAAAAAGTCAAATTGGAACATCATTCCAAAAAGAATGAGGAGAAGTGATGAAATTAGCGCAAGTATTCCCTCCCATGTGATCCATGAGAGCCAATACACGGAATCATAAAGACCTGTTAGACTCATTGCCTGTGGGAAAGGTAAAAAAAGGGTCAAAACATATGGAATTTAGGCTCCCAAAGAGACAGCTTAATAGTTAAAGCTTGAGTCCATTAAAAAAAAAAAAAGTTAAAGCTTGAGATTCTGACATGAAGGCCTCATTCTAAACAATGCGACAACATAAAGAGGTCAGATAACATGTGGGAGGGCTACCCCAATTTAGCTATCAGTCTAATCGCATTTGAATAACAATTAAAATAGAGTCAAACCTGGCGAAGTTTGAGCTCTTTCTCTACAACTAAAGATCCAATTTGCAAAACAAACCCAAACATGGCAAACGCAAGAAAGAAAATCGGTCCTATTGTAGCCAGTGTGGAGAAGTTTTCTGCTGCAGGGTGTGCATACTCCTTAAGTCCAACAACCCAGCTAAAGTTTGCATCTGAAAATCCAGAATAATAAAATAAGTTATACAATTATCCAAAAGAGACTCATTTCGCCTCACATAATTTTGTTAAAAAAAAAAATTGGAACCTAATAACCAATATTGTTTCACAAGCACCTCCAATGACAGAGCGAGCAATTTCACGTTCTGCGGCAATCTGAAGTGGGATTTGAAATTTGAATACAGGATCTTCAAAGTGACCACGATTTCTTGTTGCGGTGGAATTAGTCTGTATACCATAACTAATAATAGTAGCATTTATTTCTTTAAAATGAAGAGCTCCAGGGCTTTGCATAGGATTATTCAAAAGCCAAGCATCCACCTCTTCTGCTGTTCTGAATGATTTAACCTGCGCATATTGAACGACAAACGTAAGTCTTAATTGTCTTAACGCTAAAGAACTCAAATTTAGTTCCTAAACAACAAAAATTCTTCAATTTCACAGCAAAATAACAAGAAAAATGAATAAATTAATTTTCATAAAAAATTGAGTTTCAATCTTCCTCAATAAACCTAAACAAAAAAAATTCATTTTTACCTTACTGGACGGAATTACCCTGCCAGGGTTATTGCTCATAATAGAACTAACAATTCGATCAAGTCTAGCGCTGTCGTTTCCACTCCATAAAAAGTCAAAACATGGCTTCTTAACATAAAATTTCTCCTCACAATCGAGAATCGCCGGCGAGACGAGCGCCGGAGGGTCAAGAACCGACTCATACTGGGTGGTGTCGGCGGTGGAAGCGACCATGGCTTTGTCTATGCAAAACAACAGAAAAATGAAAAACAGCGACGAGAACAGCTGGAGAAATGTCGCGGTTTTGTTCCGCCATGAAAGTATCACGTTCTTGTAGAATAACGATTTGAATTGCTGGTATAGTAATCGAATTCCGCTCTGTGATTCCATATGCTCAACAGGACGATGACGAAGCAGAAATGGCGATTTTGCTTCTTTGCTTGAGGCTTGGGCTTTTAAAAAAAGCGCGGTTGGCTGGGTTGCGAAGTGTGGCCGTTATAAATAAGGGTGATTTGGTAATTTAAGATAACATTATTTTGGGTTCGAGTTTCCAGGAAATTTCAGGGAGTGCCACTGCTGGGGTTAAAGTGGGAAAAGAATGGGGTTTATAATTGGGGATTAGATTTGATGAAAATCACAGGATTTGCCACTGGGTGATTTGGTGGAAATTAATTGTGGTTTTTTTTTTTTGAACCAAAGAAATTAATTGTAGTTTGAGTTTTATTTTTTAAAAAAAAAAAATTGTGGTTTGAGTTCATTGATTGAGAATTTATATTTATTTTCGGGAAATTGCAATTAATTAAGAAGGTTTTATTTAGTTACATTCCATAATTGGGAGATTACAATGGATCTACTCCGCGCCCTCCTAATTAAGCAAGTTGATCCTTTGGGATTTGCTGCCTAATACTTCAATTTTTCATAAAAAGGTTATTATTATGGTGCTAAAATCTATGAATGATAAGGTGTATTAAATATAGAACTCATCAAATTATCCTGCAAATTGTTAATATGATAGTCAAGATGTCACGAAACTTATTACTCCATTATCCCGCATTATAGTATTAATGAAAAAAAAAAATTATTGCAAAGTATAAATTTGCCACTCAAGCTTTTCTTTTTCATGCAAAATGTAAAATAATTTATCACAATTCTAAAAAATGGTGTTTTTTGGAGAATATAAATTCTATTCTATTAAATTTTCAATAAATAACATAAATATATAAAATTCTTCTAAATTTTTTTTATTTAGCATATAAAGAATTCAACTAAATAAAAAAATGAATATATATTATATAAAATATATGAAATATATTGATTTTCTTACCAAAAAAATATATTAATTTTCATAAAATGAAATAGAAAATAAAGTTGGCTCTCTAAAGAATATAAAAAGATCTTAGTTTGATTGGAAAAAATTAGATTGATTGGCATAATTTTAAGTGTATAATAAATATAACAATCACTAAGGTGGTGGAAATTTTTATTTTCAATACAACTCTATGATTTATTAAAACAATTTATTTGCATAATCTCTATCACAATTGTAGGATATGGGTGACATAATAATAATAATAATAATAATAATAATAATGATAATGATAATGATAATAATTGATTATAAACTTTATATTATGGGAGTAGGGTGGCATAGTTCATGAAGGTTCAACCTAGAATCGGTCCCAATCCCGTTTAAGATCGATTTCAGTTCAATTCGTCCGTTTTCATTTGATTCAACAAGTTATTATTTTTTTTGGTTCGAAACCGGCGATTCTGGTTCCATAGGAAGTGAAATTAACTCTAAATCAGTCTCTTCTCTGATTATGGACCGGTTCGATCGATTCTAAATTTAACAGATTTCAGTTTCAATTTTGACCGAATCAGTTCCTGATTCAAACCGGCCCGTGACTAGTCCTACATAGAAATTTAATCTAGACCAATTATCAACTTATAAATTTAATTAGTTAAGTACAATGAATAAATAAATAATTATTTTTAAAAATTTGCCTTTTTAATAATTAATTTTTTCTGGTTGTGTATTGTTTGTGATATTTGAAGGGCAAAGCAGTCATTCAAAATTTTTTTTAAGCAATTAATCAAACTGATAATAATGATTCTGGTCAAATTTATTTAAAATGAATGAGAGATTTTGTAATTACTTTTTTATTTGAAAACGAGATTTTGTAGTTACTTGCATCTTAAGTTATTTATTTATTTTCTCTCAGTCAATGGTTTTGTTTTTTTGTCTTATATTTTTATATGAACAGGTTTAAACAGACAACAAGAAGTAAACAAACACATCATCCAAAAATTTTAAGTTGCCTACGTATATATAGCTCGATTCCATTTCTTTATTTCATTTATGTAGAGTACTTTTTTTTTACTTTTAAATATACCTAAAAATGTTGACTGGGAAGACTTTGTCAAAATTGTTATTTATTTGAAAAAATTTCACTTAAAAAATAAATAATATCAAAATTCAAAATAATTAAATCCATCTTCATATGAGAATATATCATTATTTAAATAAAAATATCATTTCTCATCTAATTTATTATGAATGCAGTACGTAACTTATAACATATAATACGTGATTTTAGAGTTTGAACTAAATAAATTCTAAATTTTTTTTGCACTTATAATTTCTATACGTAAAATTTAAACTTAAAATCTTATTTAAAGAAATTTAAATTTTTTATCACTCAAACCAAAAAATATTGGTATATATGTATTATATTTTTATTTCTTGAATATAAAACAAAACATGCACAATATATATTGAATATTAAATTATTTGGTGTAAATATTTTGGGCATAAATAATACTCCTTTAATTATATTTGGCAAATTTTAGAGCATTAAAATTAATAGTTAACCCCCCTTGGACAGTTAACTATTTAAGTGTATTTTTTAACCTAGTTAGGAGTAAGGTAAAGACCAGTAAAATTTTTTTTATCAAAAAATATAAAATTTTCATTTTCTATCATTCTTATATGTATTTATAAATTATTCATCTTCTCATATTTTTTTTTAAATTAATAAAATACAAATCAAATCTATAAAAAAAAATATAATCAATTTAATTTTTTCAGTTGTTTTATTATTATTATTATTTTTATTTATAATTTTAACGATGCCATAGTTACACCCGTAATTATTACACTAAAATTTTTTTAACCCTGATCAAAAAAGAATTATAAAAGGGGGACACGTGGAGCAGACACATAAGCGCTCGTTTATATGATCGTTAAAACGGAAATTCCCGCCATTACTTAACCTCCATAGACAGCTTAATAACGAAATATTCAATGCTTAATACTGTTTTTATAATACCTTCATCTTCTTCATGGAGCGAAATTTAATTACTTTGCTTCACTCGCCACTGCATTTAAAGGAGCTCAAACAAATTCACTCTCTCACAATCACTAAACATCCCTCTCTCGCTACATTTCTCGTTAGAAAGCTCCTTGATTTATCAGCCATCGACTACGCTCGCCAAGTGTTTGATAAAATTCCTCAACCAGGTCATTTTCTTTATAATTATGTCATCTCTAAATACACTAAACTTTCTTTGCATAAAGAAGCATTGGAGGCCTTTTTTTCAATGCACCAAAGTGATACTCGGTTGAATTGCTTTACGGTTCCGCCTGTTATCAAAGCCTGCTCGTCATTGCTGGCTATTGATTTAGGGAAACAGGTTCATTCTTTGATTGTAATTCATGGTGTTGATTGTAATGTTTACGTTCAAACTGCCTTAATGGATTTTTATACCAAGATTGGCGATTTGGGCTCTGCAAAGAAAGTTTTTGATGGGATTTTGGTTAAGGATCCGATTACTTATAATTGTTTGATTACTGGGTATTCAAAGGCTGGTGATATCTTAGCTGCAAGGCAGTTATTTGATGCAATGACAGAAAGAACTGTTGTTTCGTGGAATGCAATCATTTCTTGTTATGCACATAATGGGGATTTTATTGAGGGGTTAAAGATTTTTGAGAGAATGCTGGCAGAAAATTTTTCTCCTAATGAAATTACTTTGGTGACACTGCTTTCAATATGTGCTAAGCTTGGAGATCTGAAGATGGGAATGAGAATTAAGAAGTACATTGAGGATAATTATTTGTGCGTGAATATGATTGTTTCAACAGCGATGTTGGAGATGTACGTTAAATGTGGAGCAGTTGATGAAGCACGGCAAGAGTTTGATAGGATGGATAGGAGAGACATTGTTGCGTGGAGCGCTATGGTTGCTGGTTATGCTCAAAATGGGAGATCAAGTGAGGCTTTAGAGCTTTTTGAAATCATGATAAGAGAAAATGTTAAACCTAATGATGTCACACTCGTTAGTGTTTTATCTGCTTGTGCACGATTAGGCTCTGTAGGAATTGGTGATCGCATTGGCAGCTTTATAGAGAGACAGTACTTGGCCTCAAATGTCTATGTAGCTTCTGCTTTAGTGGATATGTATTCAAAATGTGGAAATATAAGTAAAGCTCGTGAAGTTTTTTATAAGATGTCTCAGAAAGATATTGTTAGTTGGAACTCGATGATCGTAGGTTTAGCAGTTAATGGTTTTGCAACGGATGCAATCTTTCTTTTTAGGAAAATGAAAGAAGTTGACGTAAATCCAAATGATATTACTTTTGTTGGGTTATTGACTGCCTGCACTCACGCTGGTCTTATTGAACTAGGTCTTGAGTTCTTCAAAAGCATGAAATCAGAGTATAAAATTACACCTAAAATTGAACATTATGCATGCATTGTAGATCTGTATTGTAGATTTGGGACACTAAAAGATGCCTATGAGTTCATAAGCGGGATGGAAATTCAGCCTAATGTTGTGATTTGGGGAACCTTATTGGGTGCGTCTAGAACCCACTTGAATGTAGAGCTTGCCGAGCTGTCTGTTAGCAAGTTACTGGAGCTAGAGCCTGAGAATTCTGGAAACTATGTCCAACTATCTAATATATATACCAGCGCGGGGAGGTGGCAAGAAGCTTTGAAGGTGAGAAACTTGATGAAGGATAACAAAGTGCAGAAAGTAGCTGCATACAGTTGGATAGAGTTGGAAAATCAAGTACACAGGTTCTTAGTTGGCGACCCTTCTCATCCTGCAATTTCAGAGGTCTATGGTGTTGTTGATGGGTTAGCACTGCAGTCCCCTTGGTCTGGCTATAATCTAGATCCTGATTTAGAATTCTGATAATAATCAACAATTAGGACCACTGCTGTTATTGCATCTGTTTCAGGCTTTTGAGCTTGGAGGTTATGCCACGGAACATGGTCGAGATCACAGAAAGGGTCTAAGCACCATTTCTCTGCCTTAGAATATTTTTTATGCATATTTTGTATTTCATCCAATTGTCACTAACCCACCATGTAAAAATTCTTGTTGGCTACATGTACATTTTTTTTATTCAACAAGATTTTGACTCTGCTAATAAAAAATCTGAAGCAAGAATTTCTTAGCACTTTCAATGTCATACATCTCTTACATTCCAAGCAATTAATTATAAAATGTTCTTTTTTTTTTTTTGACCGAAATTATAAAATGTTCTTGGTACTTGGAATGCAATCGTTGAATATCTCTCACGTTAAAAGCACAATGTATCTTTTAGTCCCTGATATCAATCTCTTTAGGCATTATTATAATGGATTAAGAACTCAACTCTGATTTTATTGTTTATTTAATTGGATCTTAATTCTCAAGGAATGATATATAATTCCTTTGATGGAAGTTGAACGTCGTGGTTATTGGGTTTTGACCACAAGTTAGTAAGTAAGTTCATGAAAATCCGTACGAAGCTACTGAGAATTTTCTGGTTGTGCTACTAATAAATAATAGAGCAAATTAGATTAGGCCTAATTTACATTTTAAACCCTCATGTTTTAAAATCGAATATTAATCTCCTATAGTTTCAAAATCGAACACTTAATGACTTTTGTTGACTTTTTTACAAAAAATGACCATTATACTCTTGTTTTAACATGTTTTCTCTAACCCCATTACATATAATTCTTAGCATTTACCCCAAAGTTTATGTTTGAATAACAATGAGAATTGATGAAATTACTTTTAAAATATACATTTATAATTTTTTAAATTTTTTTTCGTTTATAAAAATCATTTATTAATATTTCTTAAAATTTTTTAAAAAAGTTAAAAATAATTTTTATAGATCTAAAAATTTTACAATTAATCCATATAAATTTAATAAAAAAAATTAAAAATTTTCTATACAAAAAAATTTTATTTTAAAAATTAAAAATTAAAAAATTTTTAGATCTAAAAAAATTAAAAAGAATTAAAAATTAATAATTTTTAGATCTATAAATAAAATTTTAACTTTTTTAAATTTTTAAAAAAATATAGAGAAAGGTAAATGCTAGGGGATTTGATGTAATAAGGTTAGAAAAGATATAATTTTCCAAAAAAAAAAAAGGTTAGAGAAGATAAGGGTATAATGGTTATTTTTTGCAACAAAGTCAACCAAAGTCCTGAAGTATTCGATTTTGAAACTATAGAGAGATTAATATTCGATTTTGAAATAAGAGGGTTTGAAATGTAAATTAAGTCTAATCTCAGGAAGGTTAATGAAATTTGTTCTAAATAATAGGTGAATAGTTAGAATATGTCAGAACCATAAAAGTGTAGTCCACTTGTGGAATTTCTTTTTTTTTTTTTGGAAATACTTGTGGAATTTCTTGCTGCTTAAACTATAAACAACTTTCATGAATTTTCACATCTACAACTACAAGCAAGCTCTACCACTAGTTTTGGTAGCCACAGAAAATCACACTCATAGCATTAGGTGCATCAAATGTCAAATTAATTTATTTGTTGATTACTAGTGAAAGAAAAGCATAAATAATAAATATGGCACCCTATTTAGACTATGATGCTCACGTATCTTGTGGTTGAGGTGTAAGTATCGTTGAACAATTAAAATGGAATATATTGGTAGTTTTTTAGTAAGGGATCGACCCTACTCTTAATTAAATATATTACTTCGTGATAAAATGTTTTATCATCCGTCTAGATGTGATAGATTAATATATATATTAGTTGTTAACTTGAGATCGGTATTCGAATCATCAATTGCTATGATTGTGACCTTAATTAAAAAAAAAAAAATTTTCCTGGCCAATGTTTGTGGATGCCTTCATCCTTTGACAAATGCAATAATTTTCGAGTCTTTCTCTTTCGGAATGGGCTGACATGCTATATATTCAACCATATATTTACATTCAATTAATTCAACACAACATTAGTAGTTTTACTATAAAAATTAATTTCCAAAAAAAAAAAACTATAAAAATTAATTTGTATAATTGATGTCTTAATCTCGTGATAAAGTTTATTTGTATAGAATTTAATAAAATAAAATTAAATAAAATAAACCATAAGGGCATTATGGTACTTTTACTTACCAAGTCCACTTGACAGGGAGTAGATTCAAATGGCCAAGACGCGTGGAGGGTACAACAGACATTTAAACAAAAGGACAATTCCGTCCATAAATTATCCGCTAAGTTTTTGCCACCAAAACTTTCCATATTCCGTCACCGAACGCGTCACAAGAAAGTACCAAATCTCGAAAATTAATGACATAAAGAGGGACAAATCAGTCATTTCACAAACACTTTCCTCGCTACTTCTCCTCTACCCTGTCCCAACATATAAACATGGCATGGACCACGGAGTTTCACCATTATTTTATTCTTCAAGTCTACACTCTAGTCTACAGCGATTTAAAAATAATAATAAAAAAAAAGAATTGGCGGGAAAATTGAACAGTTGCTCTCAGCATTTCATAACTGCTGCATCCATGGCCAATGCGTCTGGTTTCTGGACACAAGCTGATGCTTTGTGCCGAAAGAATCTAATCTATCAGGTCTCTTTTTTTTTTTTTTTTTTTATAGCAAATTGTATCTGAATAATTCTGACGCTAATTAACTTGATTAATTTTTTTTTTTTTTGGTTTAGAAACGACGAGGGAAGGAGAATTGTTGCCTGATTCTTTTTCCGGTCGTGTTGTGTGTAATGTTGGTTCTGCTCCAAGGTTTAACGAATAAGTATTTCAACAAGGACACTAGTGGTATTGGCAATAAGAACTGTGGTTGTTACTGCGAAATTGGACCGAATTGTGATGATGATAACAAAGTGTGTGGTCTGCACTTTTCAAATTTGGATACATCAAACAATTGTCCGATTCCTATTCCTCAACAATGGCCACCTTTGTTACAACTTCCACCTTCAATCGGCATTGATAATCAGACGTATCCTGTAACTGTACTGCTCACCGGAAATAATCTATCTTTTGCTAAAAGTTAGCACCTTTCATCTCCTCATATGATTCTTATTATTTTTTGTTGTTGTTTTGTTTCAATGGTAGCATGTGTTTTTTTTAATTCATTTATTTTGGTTTATTCATTGTACAGATTTGGGGAGGAATCTGTTTCCGAATTCTGTTGCTATTGATTCTTCCAATGTTATGCATGCTTTAGCCAACATTGTGCTGGTAAATATTATTTATTTATTTATTTTTTTTTTCATTTTCAGTCGTAGCAGTCACATATATAGTTGAGCTAGCACAAGTATCTTGGATGTTTCACATTTGGGTACTGAATGATATATAGATATCCCAATTTGTAATATTTATTCATACGTGAATTTTTTCAAATGCTTTAGGGTACGAATTCGAGTGTTGATCCGGCAGATATGTTTCTTGATAGTGGTTTCGACGAGAATGCTCTATACTATGTTACACTTGGATGCCCATTGAATTCAACCTTGTCTTTTACCTTTCCTGATAAGAGAGGAATCCAAAAAGGTATCATTTTATGATTTACAAGAAAATTTTTAAAGAAAACCTCGAAGAGCTTGCATTGAAATGTATGGTGCGAAATACGGATTTTGTTTTGGTTGATATATACATGGAGGCCTGCGAGTTGGTAATATTTGGGTTAGAAAGAACTCACAGTTAAATGCACGTCTATGCAGTATCAAATCTACATCCGATTTGTATCTTTTAGGCTTAGTGAGTTTATCCTATCAGTGCAAATAGAAATGTATGAAATGAAACAATTAGAAAGAAAGCAGAATGAAGGGTATAGTGTCTCGGCAGAAAACCAACTCTGTGATTTGGGAGATCTAACCTGAACTACACTGCTTCTTGACACGCATATATAGCAGCAGACAAAACTGGACAATATTTTACCTTTCCGCGTTAGGGACTTTGGTTAATTGTCACTTGTTATATAAGCAAACCTGCAAAAGCAGCATAATTGCTAGCTGTTGAATTTCTTGCTGATTTCCTACAACACTTCCTGTCGAATTATTCAAGATATTTTTGCATGCGAAATCCTGACGCTTTTTTTTTTTTAATTTATTTATCTCGTCTGAAAAATAGGGGCACAATGTGTTCAAGCTCTAAATCTGTGGCGCAACAGTTCTTCTCAGATTAATGAAGAGTTGTACGAAGGATATAATGGAAGTGAATATGTAAATAGCAACAAGATACTTGCAGGTTTCTTTTTCAGATTTTGATGCAGCTGTTTTGTGTGTTGTTAGCAATATATATGGTGTTTAAGGACTCCTGATATTTTTATTTTCTGCAGCGTATGATTTATTGAACACTAATGGGCATATTTTTAACGTGAGTGTTTGGTACGATCCAAAACATACGTCGCGGACTGCACGCTCAGTGAATCTGGTATGTATTTTTATTAATGAGTTGAGTGTTCCTAGCTACTAGTTAATTCATAGTACTGTACTCTTGTCCCTAGAATTTTTAATTATTTTATTTTTGAGGATGGCGAGTCTTCATATATATATATATATATATATATATATATATATATATCATTTGAAACTGTTGTAAGATAAGAACTCCAAAAAAAAGAAAAAAAAAAAATTCTAAGGTTACTTTATTGAGTTCTAAAATGTTTTCTGTATTTTAGATTTTATTGCTGCATATATATCTCTTTAATATCAGAATGATTCTTTTTTACTTTGAGTTGTTTTATTGATTGTTTTTTTTAGCAACATGCAGTCTGCTTAACAATGCTTTAATTTGTGACTCTGTGTTGTTGAGCATGGAAATATGGAATTGAATCAAATATCAGTAAATGCTTTCTAGGGCAACAATGTTGAATGTATATTTATTTATCTTTGTTATGTAAAACTTTTAGTTAAATTTCCTGCACACACAGCATTTTTCCATATACTCATTTCCGTTTTACTTATTTACTTGTTTTTACTGTTATAAATTGTGACTTTTATAATCTTATATTCATAGGTCTCTAATGCTTACCTTCAATATTTGCACGGGTTTGGTACAAAAATGCTATTTGAGTTTGTCAAAGACATGCCTAAAGGTGCCACCAAGACCTATCTGGATTTGTCATCTTATCTTGGCGTTCTCTTTTTCACGTGGGTTATTCTGCGGCTATTTCCTGTAAGCATGTAAACCATGGTTGCGTTTCACCCTTAGAGAAGAATTAAATTTTGTTGCAATACTTGTCTGCATCATGGCTACTTCATCATCAGCACAATTTATTTTATTTTTTTAGCGTTACAAATCCTAGATACCAAAGATAGCCCTGTTCTGATTATGACAAGGTTACTGTCGAAGAATTAAAACTAGCCTGTCATTCGTCCTGGTCGGTAACCGGGACTCTGAGAGTCTGAGTTGCTTAAAAAAAGGTGAACTTAACTGGGACTATGGAGTTTCTTTTAGCAAGTTTCACCTCAAATCTGTATGGTTAAAATCAGCTTGTTTATTTCTCTTTCCATGCTAAATTTTCAAACTGTGGACCGTATCAAGGAATAAAATTGTTTATCTGTTTGTTACATCTTAGCCTACTTTCTTGGTTGTGCCACAATTTTTTAACATATATGATATTCTGCATCTCCGTTTTGATGTAGGTGGTCTTCTTATCACTGGTTTACGAGAAACAACAGAAATTGAGGATCATGATGAAAATGCATGGGCTTGGTGATGGGCCTTATTGGATGATTTCTTATGCATATTTTCTGGTCATATCCTTGCTATACATGTTAGTTTTTGTTGTTTTTGGCTCAACTGTAGGTAACATTGCCACAACTAGTGCTTTAATATTTTTTTATTGTTTTCTTCTTCTGCCTTAGTTTCTAGTTACTAATGCACTTGAAATGCAGGGTTGAAGTTCTTCTTGCTGAACGATTACAGTGTCCAATTTGTGTTTTATTTTGTTTATCTGAATCTACAAATTTCCATGGGCTTTCTACTTGCTACACTGTTTTCACATGTGAAGACAGCTACAGGTTTACGTTAGTTGTTTGATTTACCCAATACGTTGATATATTCTTTCAAAATGTTAGCCCATTTTCTTATCTTTTATGGTTGGAATTTGATGGCTACAGCTGTAGGCTACTTGTGTGTCTATGGAACTGGACTCGTAGCTGCCTATTTTTTCCAAATTTTTCTTGAACAGCCATCATTCCCGAGTAAGTATTAGATTTTGTGACAGTAATGCATCAGCAGTTTTATGAGAGCTTTTTCAAATGTGGAAGCCATTTGATTTCTGCTTTTTTGAGTGGTTTTCCAAGCAAACTGACGCATTTGTGGGAATGATACTCAAAGTTTAGGTTTTATGCTAATACATTTTGCAGTGTTTGTTGCATAAGAGATGGGAGAGGATTATGATTTTTCCATTCGTTTGATTGCATTAAAAGAAACTGGCAGTAGCTTTCTCATATTCTATGTAACTTTCTTTGTTGTTGGAATACAAGCCTTGTTCATTGTTTTTGCCTTGGCTTTTCTCTATTGTTTATATGATTATGCTCCAACTTTATAAATTTTCAAATTTATTTACGGTTGTTGCAGGAGGCTTGATAACAGCACTGGAGCTTTACCCTGGTTTTTCTCTGTATCGTGGGTTATATGAGTTATCACAATATTCTTCAATGGGGGCTGCGCATGGCTATCGCGGGATGTTGTGGGAAAACTTAAGTGATAAAGAAAACGGAATGAGTGAAGTCTTAATTATCATGTCTGTTGAGTGGTTGCTGGTACTTTTTGTTGGATATTATATGGATCAAGTTCTGTCATCGGGAAAAAGTCCTCTATTTTTCTTGCAAAAGCTTGGAAAGAAGCATCCATCATCTTTTAGGAAGCCAAATTTGCAAAGACAGGGATCTAAAATTTTCATTAATATGGATAAACCTGACATCCGCCAGGAGGTAATATTTCCTCATCAAACTTCTGTGCATAGTTCAAAAAAAAAAAAAAAAAAAAAAAAAAAAAACACGTCTGTGCATAGCGTCTGTTCACTGGTCAGGCTCTGTTTTATCTAGTGCATATGTAGAACTCATGCTGTTCTAATTTGTGAATATTGCAAATTGAGATAGAAAACTTTACTTCCAAACTTTATTATTATTATAGCATATTCAGAATTTGAGCTTTAAAAGTATTCTTAAAGGAAAAAGAGTCGCTTTTTTGGCATGCCAATCTACACACTCATGAAATGAAATATTGAATTTATACCACAAACGCTAGGTACCAATTTCCGAGATTCTAGCGCAATAGCATGTGTAATTATCATTGCCTCAAAATTCATCCGAGGAATTAAAGCAACTGCACAAGCGTAACAATGTTAGAATGCCTGAGCCCCTCTAGCAGGCTCCAGGTTTGAAACCAACACACAACAAAATTTCTGCTTTCATTGAATGATGCCCCCAAAAGTTCATCAAAATATCTTGATGCCTATACCTGTATGAAGAAACTGAAGGTTTTTCATGGATGTTTAGTGCATGTGTTTGTCTAGATTTTTCGTTGAGTATTTTATTCATGGTTTTTTTTTTTTCTTTTCCTCTTGTTCAGAGGGAGAAGGTTGAACAGTTACTTCTGGAGCCCAACACAACTCATGCGATTATTTGTGATAACCTTAAAAGGGTATATCCAGGGAGGGATGGAAACAATGATAAAGTGGCAGTGAGAGATTTATCTCTCGCTATGCCACCAGGGGAATGTTTTGGTATGCTTGGCCCCAACGGTGCAGGGAAGACCTCATTCATCAGCATGGTCAGTACATAAAATGTTCTCTAATTTTCTTTTATGCATTACTGCTGCGGCTCTGAGAATTTTCTTTATCATATAGGATTATTGTGTTTTTGTTTACAACCATTTAAAGATGAGGAGGCTAGAACGTAATATAATTTGGGAATACATGCTTGGAGCATTTTTGTGTTTGTTATTTTACTCTCTCAGTGAACCTTCAGGAGAAATTTTACCTATATAAGCCATTCCTGCATAAAAGTTGATCCAGGTTGCATTTTTGCATGTAAGATACTTTCAAATTGCAGTCTTGCTTTAAGAATTCTCAGCCTATTTTTTGTCCATGTTTTCTTTGCTTTTCTATAACATCCTTCTTGAATTTGTATGGGAATTAAGGTCTGCTTGATGGAACAAATTTTTATGTTCATGATCTGCTTGTCAAATCAGAATCTCATTATGATGCTGTAGTATTTGACTTTGTTCTCTTGATTAGATGGTTGGGCTCACAAAGCCAACTTCGGGGACAGCATACATTCAGGGTTTGGACATACAAACTCAAATGGATAAGATTTATACCAGGATTGGTGTATGCCCACAACATGAGTAAGCTAAAGTTCACATATTTTCATTTACAGAATGCATTTTCATTCCCAGTTTGAAAGAGGATCTTTTATCGATCATACTTTGTTTTTCCATCCAATTTTAGCTTGCTCTGGGATACTTTAACAGGAAGGGAGCACTTGCTATTTTACGGCAGACTGAAGAACCTAAAAGGTTCTGCACTGAAACAAGTAAGTTATCATCTTTCCCCCTATATTATGATTAAACCATCATTTTCTTTCTTTAAACAGCTGGTCATTATTGTGGCCCTGAGTGATCTTCAGTTAGAAACTAACTTGCATGCATTGAATCCCTTGATATCAAAGGTTACTGGTCCTGCTTTAATGGGATAAGTTTGTGTTTCTCTATATTGTACTCAACCATTTTATTTCTGCAGGCAGTGGAAGAATCTCTCAGGAGTCTTAAACTATTCGACGGTGGGGTTGCTGATAAACAAGCTGGGAAATATAGTGGAGGGATGAAGAGGAGGCTTAGTGTTGCTATATCACTCGTTGGGGATCCCAAAGTATGTCGTAATCAACATGATTTAACTTTTGGATAGTTGTATTCTTTTGATGCACTTTGTGTCATAACCATTCTTGGAAAATTTGTCAGGTTGTTTATATGGACGAGCCAAGCTCTGGACTAGATCCAGCTGCAAGAAGAAACTTATGGAATGTGTTGAAGCATGCCAAGCAAGATCGAGCAATAATTCTTACCAGTATACTCTCTTTCTCATACACGTTTAGCGCTTGACATTGATTGGCAACATCATAGTAAGAAACTGCTGCTCGTCACTCATGATGCCTGTTTTATTGTTTCTAGCACATTCAATGGAAGAAGCTGAAGCTCTATGTGATCGATTAGGAGTTTTTGTTGATGGAAGCTTCCGATGCATAGGAAACCCAAAAGAGGTAACTAACTATTTCAGTACTTGAAGATTTTTATTTGCTTTCTTCTTCTTCTTATTGTTTTAAGTTGTATAATTCTTTATGCATTGTAATTTGGTGCTTGCATGGTGCATGACGTAAAGCTGAAGGCTAGATACGGGGGATCTTATCTCCTCACAGTGACAACATCTCCGGACCACGAGCAACAGGTGTTGAGCATGGTGCAAGAACTGTTTCCTGATGCTGAAAGGATATATCACACTTCTGGAACTCAGAAGTTTGAGATTCCGAAACTTGAGGTCAGAATTGCTGACGTATTTTATGCCGTTGACATTGCAAAAACCAGATTCCCTATTTCTGCTTGGGGTTTATCTGATACCACCTTGGAGGATGTCTTCATCAAGGTGGCAAACGATGCTTAGCCAACTGAACATGCTTTCATGATATTAAGGTAGCTTATTTAAGGTCACAGATGCTCATCATAAATATATATGTATGTTCTAATCAGTTCAATTAGTGGAATTTATTTGTATGCTTCTGAAAGCTTTTGCTTTTTTAGGCATAACATTGAACATGTTCATTACCCTTCATCATAAGGGGACATTTTAATGAAAAATGAAACAGTTTTGTAATTTGCAGTAAATTATATACTGTTGGTATCGATGATTGCGAAAATAATGTTTTTCATTATATATATAATATATATTTTTATTTTTTATTGTCCCCGCATGCCTGGTTTGATGGTCAGGCTGTTGAGGGACAAACGGTGAGTCTCCGGTTCGAGATCCACCATCCCCTCCCCTAACTTTGGTAAAAAAAAAAAAAAATAATATTTTTTATCCCCTAACTTTGGTAAAAAAAAAAAAATTATATTTTTTATTGTGTAAAACACGCACTACACACTGAGTATGAATTCTACAAGTGTTGTGATGCCATTGTGGTCCATAAAACTAAACTATGGTGTCCATATATGTCACTTTCAAGCTCCAGTTTTCCCGACTTTCAATCCATTTAAGAAATTCGAGTTTACACTGCACAATTTCTACCAAATTTCATGTCCACAAGCAAAGTTTGAATTGATATAAAACGTTCAACAATTTATTAATGAAATTTGAACCTGTTCAACATCCCTGTTTCTGTTTGACATCTTCCCATGAAATGAAATGCCCTGAAGTTGTATATTCTGAATAAATAAAACACCTCCCACCACTTGGTTTAAGTGATTAAGGGGTACCCATGACTCTTGAGGTCATGGGTTCAAATCTTAGGGACGTTGTCCTAGACATTTAAATGTTGAACTATCCGTTTAGAACTGGCTAGTTCCAGTTAGGGGTCGACTTCGTTTAGAGGCAGAAAGTTGAGATCCCCCTCTTCCTCCACCTCCCTGACTAAAAAAATAAATAAATAAATAAATAAAACTATAATGCTGCTGTCACTTTGCTCCATCGAAGAAGCTATCAAGAAGGATGGGCTATTGACTATGGAGATTTAAATAATAGTAAAATTGTACTAAAATTATCAGGCGTAGAAGGGCATTTCTGATATTTAGATTAATCCAAAGGGTGTTTATGGACAACAAAATATTAACGAAACCATAAAGGGCATTATAGACAATTTAACAGAGGGCAGTTTCGGCATGAAAAAGTTGTAAAAAACAATTTGTTTTGATAACAATTTGTTTGAATGTCATTTTCCAAAAAAAAAAAAAAAGTTTGAATGTCAAATATTATTGAAAAAATAAATAATAATAATAATATAAGGAGCAAGGGCAAATAAGTAAATTGAAATGTTATGTCGAGCCTAAGACAAGGTTGCGCGCATGGAAATGGTGGTCCTTATAAATGCCATTGATTTCTTCTTCCTCTCTTGAAGCAGACGAAAATGGCCAAAAGAAATTGCACAAATAAGGCAACAGAATTGAGAGAGTGCTTTTGGTTCTAAGGTGTAGCTGTAACTGACACACATACACACACACAACGAAAACAGAAAAAAAAGGAAAGGTTCGTTACATTATTGGCGGGAAAAAAGCTCAACGGTAATAAAATTTTACGTTATTTACTCGTTTTTGCTGGAATTGAAATCGTTGTTGTAGCTTAAGCTAGCCATGGCGGATACATCGCATGGTCCTGCAACTTCCTGGACTCAAGCTGATGCTTTGCTCAGAAAGAACTTGACATATCAGGTTAATGTTACATATTGCTTTTGTTGTTGAATTTTCGATTGGTTTCGGTTTCTGTGATTGAAGAAATTAGGAGAAATTGATTGTGGATTTTTTATTTATTTATTTATTTTTTAATGTTTGATTCTTAGCTTGTTGATTAAGGCTCTCTGTAGGCTTATTGTTTTTGAAGCTGTGAGTGGTGTGGTGGTGTTTTGTTTGAGTAATTGAAGGAAATGTTTAATAGAAGAAAAATAAAAATGAGGGTTTCATTTCCATTAATGTTTTCATTTCCATTAATGTTGATCTCTTTTTTACCTTGCTTTTTTGGAATTTGAGCTTTATGGAAATTTAATATCACTTGTTGGATCTGGTCAATTGCTCCAAATATGGGTTTCTAAATGCAATCAGTGAGTATAATGAATGGATGCAATATGGTTAATTAATTAATGTCAATCTGATTAAAGCTTAATTCATATTTTGAAATTTTCTGACGTAAAGATTTTTAACTTTACTTTATGATTTTTTTATTTTTGTGCTCCCCAGAAACGAAATATTAAGACAAATTGCCGGCTCATTCTCTTTCCTTTTGTCCTCTGCATCCTACTTGTGATTACTCAAGATTTGCTCGACAGAGAGTTGAACAAGGCTAGTAACACGTGTGGTTGTGTTGAGATTGATACAAATGGAGATGGAACATTGGAGAAAGTTTGTGGTTTGCAATATTCAACACTGGACCAAGTAGCCACGTGTGCCATTCCAAACCCCCCACAATGGCCTCCCCTGTTACAAGTTCCAGTTCCTCAGTATCGTGCTGTCAGATCTGATGTCTTTCCATTCGCGGACATGCCAAATGATTCATGCAGGCGCACGGGGTCATGTCCTGTGACTATACTTGTCACTGGAAATAATCAATCTCTAGGACAAAGTATCTCTCTCTCCCTCTCTATATATCTCAATCTCTGTGTGCGTGTTTGTTTATGTGGTTCCTCTTCATCTCTCTTTCTATCACCTGTATTTGAGGGCATCTCATTTTCAATTCTTACTATCACCTACTGGGAAATTAGAGATGAATGATTTATTTAAACTTAATTTGTGAACTTTGTTCTCCAATACAGATTTGGTCGGAAATATGTTTCCAAGTTCTTTCACTCTAAATCCTTCCAATATTAGCGATATTGTAGCCAATAGTGTGCTGGTGAGTCATTTTTCCTTTTTGCTTTTTCCTTTACCATCTATTCAGCTTCACTTTTATCATTTGTAATTTTTTGCAATTATGTCTTGGTACTAACGTGACTTCCCAAATGTTTCAGGGTTCAGATACGGAACCAAAACGAGATAATTTTCTTGATCCAGCTTTCCTTGAGAATTCTCCTCTGTATAATGTTCAGAGTCAATGCACATCAAACTCCACATTTTCTGTTTCTGTTCAGTCAGTCATTAAATTTCAGAAAGGTATAAATTAATCACCTCACAATTTACGATTCATGTAATATCTGTTAAAATATACCATGCAAGTATGCAAACTCCACATTTTCTGTTTCTGTTCAGTCAGTCATTGAATTTCAGAAAGGTATAAATTAATCACCTCACAATGTACGATTCATGTAATATCTATTGTAATACGATTCATGTAACATCTGTTGTAAAATATACCATGCAAGTATGTAACTTGTGTTATTTGATGAGAAACTTACTGTTTTGGATCATGCTGGCAACAACAAAAATTCTTCATAAATTTTTACTCCTTTGCTTGCCTGCTTTACATTTCTGAAATCAGACAACTGTGACTTGTTTGCTGGATGAACAAATTATGCATGTGCTGCATAACTGTTATGAAGCTTATCCAGTCTCCACACTACTTGGTTCTATATGTGTAAAATGTTTTTCATGTAGCTTTCTGAATTGGTTTTCCTTTTTTTCTCTTGAGTACAGAGGCAGCATGTGTTCAAGGTTTAAACCTGTGGCGCAACAGTTCTTCCGAGGTAAATGATGAATTATACAAAGGATATCGTAGAGGGAATTCAGAAGGGAAGATCAATGAGATACTTGCAGGTTTCCTTCTTGAGTCCAAAAATATTGTTTGTCACACATTGAAGTAGTATTATGTATTTGAACGTTCTAACAATGCCATCTTCTGCAGCCTATGATTTCATAAACTCCAACAGGAATAATTTTAATGTGAGCGTATGGTACAATTCCACCTATAGGGATGGTGAGATTCAAGGCCAATTCAACTTTGTGCGGGTTCCACGTGCAGTGAATCTGGTATGAAGTATGAACTTGTATACATAATAAATAGGTCACCTAGGTTTCATGTTTGTTTAGCATTTCTGTTTGACTCTTGAGATCTTTAAGACTTGGAATTCTTATATTTTTAAAAAATTTGTAAGAAACAAAGGTTGTAACACCAGCAGTCTCGCTTGAATAGTTCTCTCCTTTTTCCCTTTTCCTTTGTTATTCTTCTGTTGTCTTCAATTCCTTTTCTTTATCAGTACCCTTGGTACAATGATTTCAAGCTCTATACTGTTATTGTTCTGGTTGTTTCATGATTACTGTCTGTTCTTTGCCAAAATATTGGCATATGTCTCACCATTCAATTTAAGGAACACAATTATCATCTCTTTGGGATAGAATGTGTTGCATGTTATATCTGGTGACATCTTTTACCAGTTATGCTGTTTGCACCAAATTTCCAGTGAAGTCTTTCCCAGGTCAAGAGAACAAGGTTGCAGTCATGACTTTAATGTGTTAAAGAATTTGATCTCATTTAATTTATTTGCTGGCTTTCTAGGTTTTATTTATTCTCACCAACAATTGTAGAATTTCATTCTTTCTGTCCCTTCTTTGTTCTAGCTTATCTGCATGCTTTCTGGAAAACATCATTTGAATTATACTACAATATCACACTGACGTATAGATATTCCTTGCTCATAGGTGTCGAATGCCTATCTTCAGTTTTTCCAAGGGATTGGTACAAAAATGATATTTGAGTTTGTCAAAGAAATGCCTAAAGTCGCCAGCAGGATCAATGTGGATCTTGCATCTCTTCTTGGCACACTCTTCTTCACATGGGTTATTCTACAGCTATTCCCTGTAAGTGCATGAACTGTTCTTCCATAGTTTCTATGTACTCAAGATGTATTTCATTGCAATTGTTTGAATGGACCACTATTGTTGGTTCACTGTAATTTTTTATTTGCAGAAGAGTATAGTAAGTCTTTTATCAAGAACTGAAAGGACTCAAATTCTATTGTTGGTCTTTTAACTTTTTTATTTCTAATTTTAGCTGTCTCTTTAGCTAAAACCTGAAAGGGAACATATCAAGTTTGAATTGTTCCATGACAAGACGTAAACCTCACAATAAGTTGGAGTTGCTCCTCACTGGGACATTTATTTTGGGTAATAAGGGGAAATTTATCTCTTGATGCTCTGTTCACACAAGTGCCCTGTAGCAAAGACTGTATAGAAAGTAAATTTAATATGGAGTTGCTTTTATGAAAGCCAAGTGGTTCAAGGATTTCCTAACTTCTTTATCCTGTCCTTTAATGCTAATTCTCACTAATTTTTAGTTCTCTGTCTAGCATTCAAATTACTTCCTTCTTTCCCTAGGTTCATTCAACAAACAATAGAATAGTAACCACAACATCAAATTTGATAATTTTTTAAAGTTTTTGAATGTTCTACATTTCACTATTGATGTAGGTGGTACTGACATCATTGGTATATGAGAAACAGCAAAAACTGAGGATCATGATGAAAATGCACGGACTTGGTGATGGGCCTTATTGGATGATTTCTTATGCATATTTTCTTTCAATATCTTTTCTGTACATGTTGGTTTTTGTGATATTTGGCTCAGCAATAGGTAAAATTTCTACCATTTAAGGCTCCGTTTGTTTGCGGAAAATATTTTCCCTTGTTTTCTGGTGTTTGGATTACTTAGGGAAAATAAGTCAAAGGAAAATAATGTACCAGTCAAAGGAAAATTACTTCAAAACAAGGGAAAATGTTTTCCCATTTTAAGAATGGAAAAACATTTTCCAATACCATTTCTAATGTCTTCTTTCCTCATTTATTGTTTTCCCTTTTATTTTTCAATATCTTCTCTCCTCATTTATTGTCTTTTTTGGTGTTGCAACCAAATATAGGAAAATATTTTCTTTGAAAAATATTTTTTTAGAAAATATTTTCTAGAGAAAATATTTTCCAAAAACAAAATATTTTCCACAAACAAACAGAGCCTAAGTTTCTTATTTTGTATTTGCTTCAAGTTACTAATGCAGTTAACTTGCAGGGTTGAAATTTTTCACACTTAATGACTATGGCATACAATTTGTGTTTTACTTTATATACATAAATCTGCAAATTTCCTTGGCCTTCCTCGTCGCTGCATTTTTTTCAAATGTTAAGACTGCTACAGGTTCAGTATTAGCTCTTAATTTGATTTATTTGCTATTCAATATTAATTTTCAAAATGTTATCTAGTTTCTTATTATTTTTTTTTTCATATGTGAACTTTAATGGCTACAGTTGTAGGCTATATAGGAGTTTTTGGAACTGGGCTCTTAGGTGGCTTTCTTTTCCAAAATTTTGTTGAAGATTTATCATTTCCGAGTAAGTAAGACACTTCATGACAATTTGACTGGTATACCAGCACTCTTTAAATTAGGAAAACATTGTAGTTCTTTAAGCTAATATGCAACATGGACTGTACTGCATTGGTTGCTGTATTTTTGCATAAATTTCTGGCCTTATGACAAATGCAAGGTGGTTTATTATCAAATTATTTGATAGCATATAAGAAACCAGCAGCACCTTACTCATATTCTGTGCAATCTAATGCTTCATAAGTTTACAAGGCCTAATTTTCCATCATTTTCTGCTTAAGTTTGTCCAATTTTTAATGTTTTTGCAGGTTTTATATGCTACTACATTTATACCTTTCACCAGATTTACTCATTACTAGACCAATTTACTATTTTCTGCAGGAGGCTGGATCATCATGTTGGAGTTATATCCTGGTTTCTCTCTATATCGTGGATTATATGAATTTTCAGAATATGCTTTTACGGGGAATGCAATGGGGACTGATGGGATGCGGTGGGGAGATTTGAGTGATAGCAACAATGGGATGAAAGTGGTTTTGATTATTATGTTTGTTGAGTGGATAGTAGGAACTCTTGTTGCATATTATGTAGATCAGGTTTCATCATCAGGAAGTGGGAAAAGTCCTCTATTTTTCTTGCAAAGCTTTCGGAAAAAACGTCCAACATCTTTTCGGAGACCTAGTTTGAAAAGGCAGGGATCTAAGGTTTTTGTTGATTTGGATAAACCTGACGTCATTCAGGAGGTAATGGCTTTCTTATGTTGACTTTTATTATAGATTTTACCAGTAAAAATATTGTACCTGATGTACTTGAAACTGTAGTTCCTGGCTTTTTTTCCATTGTAATTTTTGTAGCTGTAACTCTAGGTTGAACTAGAGAAGTTTCATAAATACAATAAATATCATATTACCTTATCTTGGCTATAAAGGACAATTCCATAATTATATTTGCATTCTTGTTTCCACCTGTTGATATTGGGTGCTCATCTTCTTTTCTTATCTTGGCTATAAAGGACAATTCCATAATTACATTTGCATTCTTGTTTCGACCTGGCGATATTGGGTGCTCATCTTCTTTTCAGTTTTGATATGGTAGTAGTGGCACTAGTTATTGTCTATAGAAAAATAGAATTTCCGTTGTTGGCGCTCACGAGTATCTCAGCTTTGCCTTTTGTCGTACCATACATATCGCCTTGATAAGCTTGGTGGAAGTTTATCTCACATCTTATCAAAATTTTCCTTCTGATATTTTTGAAGAAATTTAGCATCAATTTGGATATGTCAGCCATGAATAAATGCTAATCACTTGACTTTTTTTTCCTTGAACTTTTCAATAATGCAGAGGGAGAAGGTTGAGCAGTTGCTGCTTGAGCCAAGCACAACTCATGCAATTGTCTGTGACAACTTGAAAAAGGTGTACCCAGGAAGGGATGGAAATCCTGAGAAACTGGCAGTAAGAGGATTGTCTCTTGCTTTGCCTCCAGGAGAGTGCTTTGGTATGCTCGGTCCTAATGGTGCAGGGAAAACTTCTTTTATTAGTATGGTCAGTATAGAATTGCTTTTTGGCTGTCTAATATATCTTGTTGTGGAGGTTACAAAGGAAAGATTAGGATAGTGTAATATGATTATAATTCTGTTATTTTCCTCCTGCCTTATTTCACCTTCTCGAATTCTGTGCTGGAGTCGGTAAATCTTCAGGAGAGGTGTTGGCTAGCTAAACCTATTTTTTATAAATTATTGACCCCAGTAAAGGACTACTATTGGAGGATGATCAGGAAAATATTCATATCTTGCATCAATTTCATAGAAAGTGATTGCTATTATGTCTTAGTTACAGTTCATGCACTTATGATTAGTCTCTTCTTTTATACCTTATAATAGTTGCTAGAGTACAACCTGATTTTATTGTGAGAAACTCTGTTTGATGCAGATACGACTTTGGGCTTTGATAAGTTTCCTTTAAAACCAAGTTCATATTGATTGATTTTCTTTGTGACATATTATTTTATTCTGCTGATTAGATGATTGGTCTCACAAAGCCAACATCAGGGACAGCATATGTTCAGGGCTTGGATATACGGACTCATATGGATTGGATTTATTCCAGTATGGGCGTCTGCCCTCAGCATGAGTAAGATATTCTTTGCTTCTAAAATGCATTTCACCCTTGGCTACAGAGCTAGACAATTTCTAACATATCTTTTGGTTACTTAAGCCTGCTGTGGGAGACTCTAACAGGAAGGGAGCACTTACTATTTTATGGCAGACTTAAGAACTTAAAGGGCACCGCCTTGACTCAAGTATGTTATCTTCATCTCTAATTTTAGATGTCATTTGCTTTTTTAAGTAAATGGTTGCTGTAGGAACTTGGGACAATTACTATAGGCATGCTTGTAATCTCTCCCACTTCCAAATCATAAAAATTGATGTGGTAAATTATGATTGCCACACAACATTTGACTGGAATGAATGTTTAAATTGTGATATCGGAATTCCAGTTTACAAAGAAGGTAAATAAACATAAAGAGGAAGAGAGAAAGCATAAGCCATAAAACTTAGCTTGTTGGAACAAATATGAGGGAGGTATTTTGACCTAAACCTGCAGATCATATAAATGTAGTTTGTAGTGGTGGTTCATATTTTTGCTGGACAGGAGGAGAGCAGTGTGTTAAAGCAGCAGTGGGTTTAATTATGCAGTTTACTGGTCCTGCCTTACGAAATAAGACTTTTTAGTTTCACTTCTTTTCTGTTACTGCAGGCAGTGGAAGAATCTCTAAGGAGTGTGAACCTGTTTAATGGTGGGGTTGCAGATAAACAAGCAGGGAAATACAGTGGAGGAATGAAGAGGAGGCTTAGTGTTGCCATATCACTTATTGGGGATCCCAAGGTATGCTATCTCCTAAAATTTTTAAAAGCAGTGCTCTTCATGAACCTCTGGATATTAATTTCCAATGCACTTTATCCATTGTGATTGGAAATTTTGCAAGGTTGTCTATATGGACGAACCTAGTACTGGATTAGATCCAGCTTCAAGAAGCAATTTATGGAATGTGGTGAAGCGTGCAAAGCAAGGCCGAGCAATTATTCTCACAAGTATACTATCTCTCTCTCCCTCACACACGCTCAAAATTTCTGTGCTATTTCTTGACTACCAACAATATAGGACGAATTATGGGCCAATGTCATTAATGGTATTCTTTTTCATGTTATCAGCACATTCAATGGAAGAGGCAGAGGTCTTATGTGATCGATTAGGAGTTTTTGTTGACGGCAGCTTGCAGTGCATAGGAAACCCCAAAGAGGTAATTTAAGGCCCAAATTATGTTATTCTTTAGATCTTGTATGCGCATGGAATGCCACTCAAAGCAGAAAGCATGATAGTTCACCTCTCTGAAGTCCCCTTCGTCAATGTAGTCCGGTATAATGATCTGTTTGAAAATGAGTTGCTCTTTAAATAACATTGGATAGGTGCTAGAGGCACCTTGCTAGTGGTACCCGTGTATAACGAGGAATGGCAAAAGAGGTAACGTGCTAGACGTGAAATGGCAAAATGTAATCATATAAAGGTTTTGCTGATCCATCCTCATAAACTTGTATATATGAGTTGTAAATGCGTTCATCTTCACACAGAATGTTGGTCTCGTGTTTGTGCCATGCATCATTTTCCCTCATCAAATTTCATCCGAACAATAGAAGGTACTCATTAGAGCCAAATTAAAATTACTCTTCAAGCTCTAATTGGGTGTCCATTATTCTGGAACTCATTGTGGCACTAGCTAACAGCCTCCTCCTTTATAACACTGAATACCAGTAGACCTACTCTACTGCAGACTAGGACTTGAGCAATCCTGGTGCTTTGGCTTTGTTTACTAAGTTGTGTTGGTTATAATTTTCTATTTATGTGTTACATTACAGCTGAAGGCTAGATATGGGGGTTCTTATGTGTTTACAATGACAACATCTATGGATTATGAGCAAGAGGTAGTGAACATGGTGCAGAAACTCTCCCCTAATGCCGAGAGGACATACCACACTTCTGGAACTCAGAAATTTGAGATGCCGAAACACGAGGTCAGAATTGCAGATGTATTCCAGGCAGTTGAGATTGCCAAAAGCAGATTCCCAGTTTTTGCCTGGGGTCTGTCTGATACCACCTTGGAGGATGTCTTCATCAAGGTGGCTAATGGGGCCAAGGCATTTTCAGTACTTTCATGAAGCATGATACTGTTACAGTCTTAGGAATTGGACTTCTGATCTCTTATATTATACACATTTTTGTTTTCTGTGAATTCCAATATATAGAAACCCACGTATGATTACACTCAATGTCCATATGTAAATGTATACTGTGAATCCAATAAACTGTATTCTATATTTTACCAATAAAAATATAATCGATTTTATTTGTTAATACGATTATATGATATGATTATATATGTAAGTGTATATTACATTCAGATTAGATAAAAATATTTTATATACAAATAAAGAACTGACCAAATTTTGAAATTACTGTTACTTGTATATTACTTAAAATATGTTCGTAATAAAAGAAACTAAAAGTTTAACTTGAGTGATTAAACATGAATAAAATTTTTGAGTTTCAAAATTCAAAATTGTACTATGAAGTTTTAAAATAATTATTCAGTTCTGCTCATCCTTAATCATTCATAATTTCTCTTAATAACTATTCAAAGTTGAGTTGGACTCGTCTAATTTCCCTAGAACGATATTAAAAGTATCCATGCAATATTATTTAGGTTATAGTACTTGTATTAATAATCTATTATGTAAGACTCTTTTATATCCTCCAATGGAAAAGATAAAAAGTTATTTATTACCTTAAAAACATTTGATCTGTATGGATATATGTATATTAAATGTTGAGCTTGAAAGTCATTAATTTCAAAATTTGACAAGTGCCTTTCCTTATAATTTAACATTGACTCCTAAAAATTTATGTGTTGAGTTGTTAAAATTCACAATTTTTTTAAAAAAATATAAAAAATTTTATTTTAGAAAACACATATTTTATTCTATGTAAACACTCTAATTCCATTATATTTAAAACATTTCTCTTCTTTTCCATCAAAAATAATATTTTTTTTATTTATTCTAACCTACACATATCCCTATTGTTTTCAAATATTTTCTATTTGTTCTTTTATTTTATTTATTCAATTATTATTATTACTATATTTTAAAAATATATATACTCTTAACAAAAATAATAAAATAAAATTATTGCAATAATTTTTTAAGTTCTCATTTTTATATTTAATTTAATTTATTAAAATTTATTAATTAATCATTTCAAAATATGTTTATTATTTGCACAGATTCACTACTAGTTGTTGTTAGTTCTTTAAAATATCTAATAACTCACCATGGCAATTCATACGTAGAAAATTCTTCACTTTAAAGGTTATTATCAAGCTGAGGGAGGGACAAACACAAAAAGAGATATCTGAATCCTGCAATTGGTGAAGTAGAAGTCTCATAAACACCCACGTATGAAGAAGCAAATGCTCTTGCCTTGGGAAAGCATACCTTGCTCAAGATGTTATTATCCATTACAAGAAATTCCTCCAGCCCTTCCCTTTTCTGCTAGCCCTTCCCGCCTGAGCCCAAGAATTTGCTGACCTTTCTTCCTCAAGCGCTTTCCTAAGCTCTATCAAGCTCAGAAGTCAGCAATCTCTTGGGTATCAGGATTATCTCAACCCCCATGGATTTTGAATGGCTTTGTTAACACAATCCGCACTATCATGAACTTCATTCCTCCCATCAGCTTTCTTTACACACCTCGTGAAGGTAACTCTGTTGCGGATCAATTGGCTAAGCAAGGTGTTGTCAGGCAAACGGATTTTATTGCTCATCTCTGAGTTCTACTCCTTTTCTTCATGTTCCTAGTTGATGATTCTTAATCCTTCCTTCTAAGTCAAACTGGAGCCTTGGTTGCACTTTTTCTTTTCCTATCTTATGCTCTTGGTTTCTTGTTTTGGTTGCATCAGTGCTGTTGTATCTAGTTTTTGTATCGTTTTGTTTTTGGTTTTTTGTTCTTTCCAGATTTTTTCACTTAACATGAGTTTGCCTAGGTTAGTTTTTTTGGGGAGGCCTATTGACTTGGGTTTAGCTGGCATCCTCATGTCAAGTTTTTCCTGGTTTTATTATATAATAAATTTATCTGCTTGTGAAAAAAAAAAAAAGCTCAGATCTTCTGATTCCCCGCCACTTGCTGATCTTGCTCCTGACTCATCTCTTTTCCTTTAGTGAAGCTCTTATACTAATGAATTGGTTAATCACAAGGGTAAATTAATTATTAAAAGATTTTTAATGTCTTTTGGTCATACGTGAATAACTTAGATTAGTTAGACTTATAGAGCATCCTATGGTCTTATTTAGGTTAAATAAAATTAGTTAGACTTTATTAAATTCTAGATATCAGTGATTCAAAAAAATTAGTCCAAATGAAGCATATACATAAAAAAAATTCAGGTATAATCTTTATTTAATTTAAAATTCATATAAAAAAATATTTTACTTTTCTAGAAAAATCTTTTTGTTCAAAGTTAGTATGTTCTATAATATTTTTGTAATCTCAATATAGCTTTTTCGTTTTTGGGTTTTGAGACATTAAAGGGTTTTTGAGTTGGATTACATTAATATTATTTGATCTAGTAGTTATCGTTAAATCATAACAGATCAATAGGTGGTAATTGTTGTTTGAAATTCTAATTTCTGTTTTTCTTTATATTTTTGTCCCGAAATTGTCTACGTCCTTATCTTAGAATAATTCTATTCAATATCGTCTCTCTCTCTCTCTATATATAGATATAGATGTGGACTAATAACATTGAAAAATTCAGGTGCTTTGGTTCAATAACAATGGCCATAAACAATACCAATAACATGTCTTGTTTCTGCTGTGTTCTGTTTGTCGCTTTGTTGTTAGCTAATAATTACAGCGGCTGTCAAGCATCACACCCTCCTAGAGATGGAATTGATGAGTATGAGTTGAAGAGAGGAAATTTCTCTGTCAAGTTCACCAATTTTGGTGCTTCTATGATTTCTCTTAAATACCCTGACAAACATGGTTATTTTTCTTCTCTCTTTATATATATATATATATATATTACTGTTCTTGCTTGTTAATTTTTATTATTTTTGTTAATGATTTGATATTTAAAAAAAAAAATTAACTCGAAAATCTTGTCTTTATCTTGAGCCTGCTGCTTAATTATTTTTTCTATTTGTACTTCAGGAAAAATAGCTGATATTGTTCTTGGATTTGACTCTCCCGAGGATTATAAGGTGAGTCTGATATACAATTGATTAATTAACATTATGAATGTAATTAAAGTATAATTTTTTATTAATAAAAAGGTCAAATGACTTAAAAATTGATGGACTGTACTGCAACTTTTTCACCGTTTAAAAATGTAATTAAATTGTGAATAAAGGGTTTAATTTTTATTTTTACCTTGTTTGTTGTAGAGTGACACAACATACTTTGGCAATATTGTTGGACGTGTTGCTAACAGAATTGGAAAGGCTCAATTCACTCTAAATGGAACCCTATACAAATTGGTGCCTAATGATAACAAAGTAAACATGTTACATGGTAAATTAGCTTAGCCACCACCTTCTTCAATAAGAAAATTGTCATTTGAAGTTTTTTTTTTTTAAAATCAGATCATTAATATTTTTTCCTGTTTCTTTAATGTTATGTATCAGGTGGTCCAAAGGGCTTCAGTGAAGTTAAATGGAGTGTCTATAAATTTGTGAAACATAGTTATATCACTTTCAAATATGACAGCTTTGATGGAGAAGAAGGTGCATACACATTATTATTAATTATTATTATTATTATTATAGCTGATGTCCTGCATCTACAAAAGCTATAAATTAAAGAGTAATGGTATATATACCGCTAAAGGATAAATTTTTTTAAAAGACTATAATACCCCATGAAGAGGGAGTAGTATGATTTGTGATTCACTTTTTTGGTAATTTCGCAGCATGCTTTATGAAAATCATTTCTGAAATTAAAATTTGTTAATATGAATTTGAAGCTAACAATGGACTGTGTGCAGGTTTTCCTGGTGATCTCTCTGTGTATGTTACATATTTCATATTTGACAAAAACAGATTAGCTGTAAAAATGGTAGCCATACCCAAAAACAAGCCTACTCCAGTAAACTTAGCCTTGCACACTTACTGGAATCTTGCCGGCCACAACACCAGTGACATTTTAACCCACACCATCCAAATTTTTGGATCAAAAATCACTCCAGTTGATGAAGATCTCATCCCAACTGGCGAAATCAAATCCATCAATGGCACAGCATATGATTTCCTGAAGGCCCGTGAAATTGGAAGCAGGTTGAAGGAGTTGCCTGGTGGATATGACATAAACTATGTGCTGGAAGACATGAAACCTGGGAACCTGAAGAAGGTTGCTGTGGTGAGAGAAGCTGTTTCAGGAAGGAAAATGGAGCTCTGGACTAATCAGCCTGGAGTGCAGTTTTATACTAGCAACATGATAGATAAAATTAATGGCAAAGCTCTGGCTGTTTATAAAAAATATGCAGGGCTTGCCTTGGAGACTCAGGGTTTTCCTGATTCTGTTAATCATCCTAATTTTCCATCACAGATTGTTAGTCCAGGGGAGAATTATACCCACATAATGGTCTATAGGTTCAGTGCTAACTAGAGACTGTTTTTAATGTTTGGACTACTTTTTTGGATATTTATTTATAAATTAATAATTTAATTTAATAAAAATAATATTTGTATTTAGTATTAATTTTTGTTATATTGTAACTTTATAAATTATATTTCAACTGATATAAAATTTATATTTTCAGTTAATATTTATTTTTTACAATTTGATCCATCAAACATTATTTATCAAATTAGACAAAATTAATTTCATGCAACGCTAAAAGATAACTAATTAACAATAAAATAAAAACATAGCAGTGGCTCTCCTCAATTCACTTTTCCTCAAATTTAATTCTTATGCTAATCGTAGAAAATTGTTAGTCATATATCTTATTTAATTCAAATTTATATATTCATTTGAAATTTCATCTAATTCATATATTTATTTTAATATGATTATATTTACTATAATATCGGTCTCTTAATTGTAAGTTTTAAATTAAAGTGCAATTGTATTTAAATAGCTAATTTATTGGACCCTATATAAATTAGTTGAATCACAGTTTTATTTTAATTAATGGTAGTAGGCAGTTTCTCTATCTAAATTAGTTGAAATTTAACTAATTTTTATTTTTATTAATTATAGATTCCTACCGCAAATAAAATATTAAATAAAAATATAATAATATAAAAATTTTAAGACTCGAACAGTCTCAATTCCTTTTTTTCTTTCTTTAGCTTTATAAAAAGTTTAGGTTAAAAATTTCTATCCTACATTAACATTCTCAATTCATTTCTTTTTGCTTTAGCTTTATATAGAGGTAGAGATAGAGATATGCAAATTTGATACAATAAAAATTAAATGTGATATCTCATTTGTAATTTTTAAATTTTAACTAATTTGATTTGATTCGGATCTAACTAATTTAATACGACTGCATATATTAAACTTCGAACCTGAAATTCAATCTAAACAAAAACAATTTCATCCTAATTCATCACAACAATTATTGGTATTCAATTGTTGAATTTTAGTTGGAATAATAGAGTATATGTTTATCCTCCACGAGTAGCCCAATTGACAAAAGGTGTAGATATCCAGTTTGAGAAGATCAGGGATTAAACCCCCACCCCCCTATCTTCTCTCTTGTGGTGTTGGGAATTAACCACTTGATTTATGACAAAAAAAAAAAAATAGAGTGTATGCCTTAGTTAGGTAATAAACAGCTTTGCTAGAATAAAATATGTATTTGCACCAAACATTTGTCGCCAATTATAAAGTTATGAGCTTGTTGCTGTTGAGGAATCCTTATCATACCAACTGATATAATGAGATTAAGAGTGGTGTGAGCTAATAACTAATTACACCAAACACAAATGCACCAACCTGATTAAAGCATGCACCAGAATTAACTAACATATACATAATTAACCAGTTGTACAACAATTAAGTGATGCTTGAAATTAAGATGCTCAAGACGTATATCGGTTAGCTCAAATTTTTCATCGAATAGTTTTGCCATGCTTATTAATTTATCCAATTCGATTCAGATCCTTATGACTACTGAATATAAGTAGTTATATTCGTCCACATTGTTCGGGTCCTTATTACCAAATACAAGAAATAATAATAAAGTAATTGATAAATCTGTAATTAGAAACATGAATAAAGAAGATTTCTACTTTTCCTGCAAACTGCTATACAATATTGATTGACTATAATGAAAGTGCATTAGCAACCAAAGTGACACATACATATACACTAAATTACTAACTCAGCAGGGTACATCTACAAAGTGGGCAACAATTGCTATTCTCCAGCCAATTTGTGATGCAACTCCCATGGTAGATATGCTTACAAGGCATGCAAGTAGCTTCAACCCCAACCGGAAGATCTTCCAAGCAAATCACACATTGGGTCAAAAAATCTTGAATTATAACCTTCTCCAATGCTTCAATGGCCGCCTTACTTGCACCAACAAACACCCATCTCTGAGAATTGAAAGATTCCATGAAAGCATCAGAAACTGTACTATTACTATCATATATAGCGAGTGCGGTGCTCCTGAGCTGCACAACCATACGAATGATCTTGCGATTATCGAAGTATCGACATTCTTTAGCACAATCCATGATTTTTGCCATCAAGACAGGATGTGCATTTAAGGGTATGTTCATCTCAGAAAGAATGGTTGACATGGTAGACCAAGAAGCTGCGTTATACAGCAGATAGTCTCTTACAATCCGAAACTCCTTCAAGATTGTATCTCCTTCCATGACTTGAGCATATATTTGGATCAAGAAAATTGCTTCAGCTGGCAAAGATTGATCTATTTCTTCATCACCCTCACAAAGCCATGCCTCGCATTGATATGTTGTGTCAGCAGACATCTTCAACAGGAACAAGAAGTTGACAATAATTAAGATGGAGTTATAGAAATTTAATTTCTTGTATTATGTATAATATGTATATGACGAAGCTAACCAATTAATGTTGGATGTGGGTTTTGGTAGGTTGTTATTTATGAATTTATAAGCCTTGTTGGGTTCGGATTTTACCATTAAAGAAAAAGTGACTTGGAAGTACCCTTTTGAAAATTTCGAGTCCTTTTCTTATTTGAAGAAATTGTAGTCCTTTTCCAATCAGGAAATCCTATTATTGATGAATTTTTGACACAGATTTCACAAATCTTTATAAGATTTGGTTTTTAACTCAAATACATTATCGTTAATAGAACGAATTGCAATATATATAACCTAAAATTTATTTCTTTCTTAATAATATATTATTTTCTTTGATCGTTACTTGCTCAAGCTTTTGTTCAATAATATTTTTTAGCCATGTCAATTGAAGATCATGAAATCTGTTGTTCTGTGTTTCCACTGGACATTGTCGACCCTAAAGATGAGTCTTTTTCTTGCCCCATGTTCTCCATTAATGTTGAGGCTATCTTTGTAGAAAAGAAAAGAGAATTCAAGGGAATTGTTATATTTCATTGTATTTTATAAGAGAGGTTACACTTTATATATATATATACATTAATCCTTCCAATTCACGGAGAACCTAATTACACACTAATTAGGAAGAACTACTAAGGAGGAATAAAATAACTTCCTCAATAAGAACAAAGACTTAATTCCTATACAAGCAAATTCTTGACTCTCTAGGACTCAGACTCACTTCAACACTCCCCCTCAAGTTGGTGAGTGTATGTCAATCATTCCCAACTTGCCAAGTGAGCTGTAGAATATCTTTCCGGATACAGCCTTTGTGAGGATGTCAGCTAGTTGAGTTTGAGAAGAAACAAACGGAAGATTGATTGTTCCTTGATTCAGATGATCTTTGAAGAAGTGCCTGTCAACCTCCACATGCTTAGTCCGATCATGTTGCACTGGGTTGTTTGCAATTGCTATGGCTGCCTTATTATCACAATGCAACAATATAGACTTCGGATGACTCAGTCCTAGATCCTGAATAATTCGCTTTATCCAGAGTAATTCACATACACCATCAGCCATTCCTCTAAACTCAGCTTCAGCACTCGATTTACTATGACTTTCTGTTTCTTGCTCCGCCAGGTGACTAAATTCTTTCCAACAAACATAAAGTACCCAGATGTTGATTTTCGATCAGTGTGATTTCCGGCCCAGTCAGCATCCGTATACCCAACAATTCCATAATCCTTATTTCTCCTAAAAAATAAGCCTTTGCCCGGAGAAGACTTCAGGTATCTTAGGACTCGGTATACTGCATCCATATGTTCTTTACTCGGAGAATGCATGAATTGCTTACAACACTTACTGCATAAGCAATATCTGGCCTAGTATGAGACAAGTAAATCAATCTTCCTACCAGCCTTTAATACTGATCCTTATCAGTCAGAACTCGATCTCCTTGGATTGATAATCCATGGTTAACTTCAATTGGAGTCTCGACTGGCTTACAATCTAGCATGCCCGTTTCTGTCAACAAATCCATTACATACTTTCGTTGGCAGAGAGAAATTCCTTGGGCTGATCTTGCAACTTCAATTCCCAAAAAATAGTTCAAGTTACCCAGATCTTTGAGTTCAAACTCGGTTGCTAACTGTCTTTGCAGGGTTGTTATTACACTCGGATCATTTCCAATGACTACTATATCATCAACATACACAATAAGAGCAGTGACTTTACCCGGCTTTTGTTTGATGAATAGCGTATGGTCAGCATCACTTTGTTTATAATCGAGCTTCCTCATAAATGTTGAGAGTCATCCAAACCATGCTCGAGGTGATTGCTTGAGTCCGTACAATGCCCTTTTTAGTTTACATACTCGGTTAGTGTACTTCATTCCAGGTGGTGGATCCATATACACTTCTTCATCTATTGTTCCATTCAAAAAAGCATTTTTTACATCAAATTGTTGTAGTGGCCAATCCAGATTGGCAGCTAATGAAATAAGGACTCGGATGGTGTTCATTTTTGCTATAGGTGCAAACGTATCTTCATAGTTAATTCCATACTTCTGAGTATATCCCTTTGCTACCAGCCGAGCTTTATATCGGTTAATGCTTCCATCCGAATTCAGTTTAACAGTAAATATCCACCTGCATCCGACCACTTTCTTTCCCTCCGGAAGTGGAACAAGTTCCCATGTGGAGTTCTTCTGCAATGCTTCCATTTCTTCATTCATGGCTTTCTTCTAATCTGGATCAGCTAAAGCCTCCTGCACATTACTCAGAATAGATACAATAGACAATTGATTTACAGTATATGCATGTGATTCAGACAAACGGTTTGTTGATATGAAATTATTGATAAGATATTTAGCTTTGGTATTAAGGTCCGGATCATATTGTCTTTTTGGAATCCCTCTATTTGTTCTAGAAGGATAACGAGACTTGGTATTTGGAGTTACTAAAAGGGACGAGTTTACCTCATTGTGCACATCCGGAGATTCTTCTGCTGTGGACTGGGAAGATGTACTATCTTGATTAGGTTCGAGCGTGATACTCAGACTGTCTTCAATTATATGACCAGGAGAGATGCTCGGATTTTGAGTTGGATAATGTGAGATACTTGGATGTGAGGTACTCGGACTCGAATGTGAGATACTCGGATGTGAGGTACTCGGACTCGGAACAGGTAAGATACTCGGAGTGCTATCTTCAAATATTCTCTGAACTTTCTCCCCCTGAAGAGAGCACTCAGATTGAGAGAAGTAGGAGGCATTTTCATGGAACTGAACATCCCGAGTTACATACATCTTCTTAGTATTTAGGTCATAACACCGATATCCCTTTTGTAGATCAGCGTAGCCAACAAAGATACACCGGATAGCTCGTAGATCCAGTTTTCTGAGTGTCTGATGAACAAATGCCGAGCATCCAAAGACTCGGGGCTCAAGAGTATTAAGAGGTGGGGCTGGAACAAGCTCCTGAAGTTTCTGAAGAGGCGTTTTGAAACCGAGTACTCTTGATGAAGTCGTGTTTATAAGATACGCAGCGGATCGAACTGCCTCTCCCCAATATTCTCGAGGAACATTCATGTCAAAATATGATGCTCGGATGACTTCCAATAGTTGTCGATTTTTCCGTTCTGCTATACCATTCTGTTGGGGAGTTCTGACGCATGAAGTTTGGTGGTGAATGCCATGTTCGTGGCAAAAAATTTGAAGAGCCGAGTTAAGATACTCCCCACCATTGTCAGATTATAAGACTCGGATTTTACTTTGGTATTGCGTAGTCACCATTTTGTACAGGTCTTGAAACACAGAAGATATATCTCCCTTGTTTGAAAGTAAAGATACCTAGGTCATCTAGGTACATTCATCAATAAATGTTACAAAGTAGCGAGCACCAGACAGAGTAGGAATTCGAGCAGGTCCCCATACATCAGAATGAATTGTCATAAATGGAATTGAATGTTTATTAAAAATCGGTACATATGAAATTCGGTGGCTCTTTGCCAGTTCACAAATATCACATTTAAATTTCGAGTCTGTGATACCCAAAAACAATTCAGGCTTTATTTTTCTAAGATAATTAAAAGATAGATGTCCAAGACGACGATGCCATAAAATGACTTATTCTTTGTCCGAGCTTCTTTTAACAACACTATTGATGTGATTTGATTTCTAACTCGGATCACCATGCAAATCAAGATAGTACAACTTTCCACGTTTAACACCAGAGCCAAGAATCCGGTGTGTTGCAATGTCCTGAAATAAACAATAGTGAGGCCAAAATTTGATAGTACAGTTTAAGGTTTCAGTGATTTGGCCAACAGATAGAAGATTATAAGAAAGAGATGGAACAACAAGAACAGTATCTAAATTAAGCGAGTTAGAGTTAGATACTGATCCTTCATGGGTGACGGGTGCTATTCCTCCATTAGCAGTCAAAATATTATGTTGGGTTGATGGTCGGATGGAGGTAAGATGATGGGTGGAGTTTGTCATATGATCAGTAGCACCTGTATCAATAATCCATGTATCATTCTGAGTAAGTTTTGTCATACCTGATGTTTTAGCAAGATTACCACTTGGCTTTGTGACATGAGAGGTAACAATTGCAGCTTTGCCCAGCTTCTTGCGAGGCTTTCTATTGAAATCTCACCATTCCGGATAGCCCACAATTTCATAGCACCGTTCCTTAGAGTGTCCAACTTCTCCACAATGAGAACAAGTGTATGTACTGGACTTACTCGGTACTTTCCCTTTGAATTGTGGTTGAGTCTGAGCTGCTACAAGTACTGCATGGTCCGGTAGAACCTTCGGCTCCTCCATTGCCTGTCACTGGTTATGATCCCTACGCACATATGCATAACTGGACTCAAGATTAAGAGGTGGATCCTTCCGTAGTATTTCACTCCGAGCATTGTTAAATTCCGAGTCAAGTCCAGCTAAGAAAATATATGTTCGAAGCCGAGTAATATGTTTATGGAGTGA
>CATIWK010379193.1:0-12325 GCA_949634005.1 Mallotus japonicus
ATCTCCATGAAATTTTTGAGAGTCAATAATACTATCTAAAGTTTCTTTTCCTCTCTTAAATTTTAAAGCGGAATTTTTTAGCTCTAAGACTTCCTTAGAAAGCTTTTGATTTTCATCATTTGCTTTCTTGAGTTGGTCTTCCAAGGAATTCGAATTTTTCAAATCATAAACAAGTTTATCATTTGATTTAACTAAATTAGAAAAATCAATTTTTAAAATTTCAAATTCCTTGGTTAAGCTAATTAACTCATGCTTATAATGCTTCTTCTTAGATAATAAGCTTTTGCATTTAAGCAAGAGTTTGCTCAAAATAGAGCTCTTAACATCATCATCATCACAATAATCATCATCACAAAAGGAGTTAGATGAAGATGGTACCTCTTTTTTGCTTTTAAGAGCCGTGAAGCAAAGGTTGGCTACTTCTTGTTATTCCTCTTCCGTTTCCGATTCGAATGAGTCATCCTAAGTAGCTTTGAAAGCCTTCCTTTTCTCTTTTGTTCCTTTGCTCTTGTTTTTGAGTTTGAGGTACTCACTTCGGATGTGTCCCGATTTTTTGGATTCATAGCAAGTAACATCTTTAGTTTTCTTCTTACCTTCTGCTTCATACTTCTTATTGATGTCTATTGTTCTTGATGAATTTTTCTTTCTCGAGAACTTCTTGAAACTTCTAGTAAGCATGGCAATATCATCATCTTCATCACTAGAACCTTCAATATTTTCTTCCTCACTATCATCTTGTGAGGCTTTTAATACAATGCTCCTTTTCTTTTCTTTCTTCTCTTCTTTCTTTTCACCTCTTTGCTTTATTGTAAGTTCATGTGTGAGAAGCTTTCCAATAAGCACATCGATTGAGAGAGTTTAGGGGTCTTGAGCTTTCTCAATTGAAGTAACCCGAGATTCCCAATCCTTTTTAGGTAGGATTCTTAGAATCTTATTGTTTACTTCTTCCTTGGTGAAATTTTTACCAAGTTTCTTGAGGGTGGTAATAAGAGCATTGAGACGATTCGTCATTTCCGTGATTGATTCTTGAGGCTTCATTTTGAAGAGCTCATACTCATACATGTGGGGTTGAACCTTCTTGCTTCTAACTTGCACATTGCCTTCGTAGTGATTCTCCAAGGTTTCCCCCTTTTCCTTGGCCGAAATGCAATATTGAAGCTTGCCACCTTCTTTCTTGACATAGAAGAGACTAAGGTGATCATAACTTTTTTATTTTTGTGATTTTCTTCCTTTTGATCATTGTTCCATTGACTTCTTAGGATGGTAGTGACTACGCCATCAATGGTAGCTTTGGGTGGTTCCCAATCCTTTAGGACAATATCCCAAAGTTTGATAGAATCACAATCTAGATAGAGCTCCATTTTGAATTTCCAATAAGGATAGTCACTACCATCAAAGAATGGTTTAAGTGAAGAAATATTTTGAGATTCACTCCCCATGATCTTGACTTCTAGCAATTAAGTTCCTAGAATTCAAGCTCTGATACCAAATAAAAATGCCTTAGAGGGGGGGTGAATAAGGCAAGTGAAGGATTTTAGAAAAATAAAAAAGAATTTAAGGAATTAACAAAAATTGAAAAGATTAGAGAAGGAAGAATAATGACCACAAAGATTTAAGGAGTTTGGATTCAAAAACAATCCTACATCTCCACCTAACATATCCCCAAGTTAGGATTTTCAATCACCCACAATCTTATTCACAAGATTGAAAATACATAAGAGTTTAAGGCTCACTCTTTGAACCTTACAAACAAGAGCTTCTAGGCTCACTCTTAAACTAAATCCCAAGTGTTTTAATGGATTAACACTTAAACCAATTCTACTTAGAAATATACCTCACTTCCTTTCTAATCTATCCCAATAATTAGAAGAAGATGAAGTCCTATTTCTATCACACAACTAACTCTCAGAAGAGTTAATCAATACAATGAATATTGATAGAAAGAAAAATGAAGCTTAATGAATGCTTAGAGAGTTTTTGATAATCAAAGAATAATGTAATGTATATTCTTATTTATCATAACTCTAGAGCACATATATATATATATATATATATATATATTAAACTTCAAAAATATGGCTGTTGGAGCCATTGAATATGTCTCTAACATCTCTTTTCTTAAATTCAAAAATATGTCCATTGGGCTGTCACCATAGAAGCAGAGCTTCAGTCGTAGCCTACTGTTGAGCTTGGCTTTCTATCACCATAGTAGCCCTTGCTTCAGTCGCAACCTACTGTTCATCTCACAATTCAAAAATACGACCGTTGGGCTGTCACCATAGAAACATAGCTTCAATCGTAGGCTACTATTCATCTTGACTTTCTGTCACCATAGAAGCTTTTGCTTTAGTCATAACTTACTATTCATCTCAGCTTTCTGTCACCATAGCAGCCCTTGCTTAAGTCGTAGCTTACTATTTATCTTAGCTTTGACTTGGCTTTTATTTGAGTCCTAACTTATACACACTTAAAATAAACATATTAAATGCTCAAAATTAAGTTTGTTAAGATCAAAATTAAGATTGATTATTGCTAAGGTCAACAGAATGGCATATGGAAGTTAGTGAAGTTACTCAAGGTAAGAAAGTTGTTTGGTATATGTGGGTGTTCAAGGAAAAAGAAGGCACTACGGGTGTTAATGATACAAGGTACAAGGCTAGACTTTTTGCTAAGGGCTATAGTCAGATTTTAGGTATGGACTTCACAAATGTGTTCTCTCATGTTGTAAAACATAGCTCTCTTTGAGTTTTACTTGGGATTTTTGCAAAAATGATCTTGAGTTAGAACAATTGGATGTCAAAATAGCATTTTTACAAGGAGAGCTTAAGGAGAACATCTACATGCAACAGCCGTAGGGTTTTATTGCTTCAGGAAAGGAAGACCATGTGTGTTTATTGAGAAAATCTCTTTATAGGTTGAAGTAGTTTATAAAGCAATAGTACAATAGGTTTGATGCTTTTATGATTTCTCATGTATTTAGACATAGTAGTTATGATAGTCATGTTTATTTCAAGAAGAACCATGATAGGTCTTTTGTGTATCTTCTTCTCTATGTTGATGATATGTTGATTATAGCTAGAGATAAAAAAGAGATTAAAAGGTCAAAGTTCAACTTAATGTCGAGTTTGAGATGAAGCATTTAGGTAATGTAAAAAAGATCCTTAGCATGGAGATTTTGAGAGATAGGAAGGCCGACTAGTTATATCTTAGTCAAAAGGGGCACATTAAGAAAATGTTGCGCCAGTTTAATATGCACAGTTGTAAATTTGTAAGTACTACATTGGCTTCACATTTAAGCTTTGTTGTGTCCACTTTCAGATGATGAGATTGACTATATTTCCTGAGTTCCTTACTCTAGTGTAGTGGGTTCCCTTATGTATGCTATGGTTTACACACATATGGATTTATCACATATCTTGAGTTTAGTTAGTAGATACATAACTAATCCGAGGAAAGAGCATTAGAAAGTAGTTCAGTGGATCTTTCATTACTTGCATGGCTCTTCAGGTGTGTTTGCATTTTGAGAAAAGTAAGGATGAGATTGTTGGTTTTGTGAACTCTTATTTTGCTGATGATCTTGATAAAAGGAGATTATTGACTGGGTTTATGTTTTGCATTTGTGTTTTGAGACACAACCGTGTCGTAGGCTGTATCGAGATCTACCATTTTGTGTAGTGATGAGCACGATCTGAATATATATATATATATATATATATACACACACACGCAACATTTCTAAAATTTAAAAAAATTATAAATTGTTAGAATTTTTTGAATTGCCCAACTCATGAATTTTTATTTGTCTAGATTGATAATTGTTAATATACTTTATATAACTTGACTTTTATAATTTTTTTAAAAAAAATTTAGAAATATTGTATTTTTCTACTTTCTACTTGAATGAATGATTATTGTGGAATTCTAATTAATAAAAGAATTTAAAAGTTAAAAATGTCCTTAATTACAAATATTTACATATATTAAAAAAACTAAATGATAAAATTTAAGAATGTGACAAAATATATTACAAATAAAATGATGTCATTAATAAGAATTCTTATCACATAGTAAAAGTGTCGCAAAAAAGTAAATGGAAAGTCTCTAAATGATTAACTACTAGAGATGAAAATGAAAATGTCACTAAAAGATTAATAATTTTAAAACAAAATAAAAAATGTCAGTAAAAATACTATATAGGGACAAAAAAAGAGTCACAGATCAGCCTCCATATCATAGTTGTTAAATCAAGAATTAAAATTCTCAATTCATGAAACGAGAATCGAATCAAATCGTAAAATTCAGTTCATATTAATAATATTAATTAAAAATAATATATTTCACATAAAAATATAGTTCATATAAGGTATTGCTTAATAATAAAATATATTAATTATAGTGATAACAACGTTGTTAGTCCTATAAATTATATCATTTTTCAATTAATTCGTGTAAATTTTTTTTTTACAATCAAATTTATAAGTTTTAAAAAGGTTTTATGTTAGTCCTATTCGTTATAATCAAAGCAGTTTTCCCTTAACCTGCCCTTAAATTCAATTTTTTTTTTTTACATTTCAATTCTAAAACTATAAAAAAAAATGTTATTTTGATATTTTAAATAAATAATATTTTTATTTTTATTTGTGACTTTTCTATTACTTAACTTTTATAATAAATATATAACTCATTAAAATAGTTTAAAAAAATTATATTTTTCTTAAATTATTAGCTATATTGAGAATGATAAATAAAACTAATTAAATTTACTTAATTATTTGTAAATATATAATTTCAATTAATATATCATAAATGAATAATTTTTTTTACAAAGATAAAACTCATTTAATTTTGTCAATATTATAATTTGTGTTACATTTTAAATTTTTTTTAAACTCAATCAAATTTGAGTTAGTCAAATTTTTAAAAAATATATCTTTAAATTTGTCTATTTTATAATAAATATTTTGAAAAATGATTTAAGTTAACATGTTCTTATTATAATTTTAATTTTTATAATAAAAATAATTAATTTAAGATAAATTATAACAAAATTTTTTTATTTTACCTTAAATTAATTATATTTTATAATAATAAATAAAATTATTAATTAAAGTATGTTATTCTTCAAATTGTTTTTGTAAAATAGTTTAATTAATTTAAAGAAATATTTTTAAACTTGTCTAATTAAGATATGATTGAGTTTAAAATTTATTTAAAATATAACATAAATTATAATATTGGAAAAACTAATTGAGTATATTTATTCATTATAAACTATATTTTTTAAAATAATAAAAATACTTAATTGATTTTATTTATCAATGTTAATAAATAATAATTTAAGAAAAAAATTTTAATTTTTAATATTCTTGAAATTATTTTATTGAGTTATATAGTTATTATAAAAGTTAAATAATAAATTAAGTCATAAATAAATAAATAAATATATTAGTTATTTAAAATATAAAAATGATATTTTTTCTAGTTTTAGGACTAAAATGTAAAAAGAAAAGTTTGATTTTGAAGATTGGCTAGCAGAAAATTGTTTTGACTAACGGATATGACTTACATAAAGTTTTTTAGTTAAATATAAAAACTAATACTATGAATATACTACTGGTTTTTTTACTCCATGAAAACCATATGAAAGTTGAAGCAAATAACTATTATGAAAGAAAGAATAAAAACCTAAATCAATATTGCTAACCTTCCAAATCAAAAGAACAAATTAAATGAAGAATTGTAAAAGAATTTATGAAGTTGATTATATTTTCCAATTTCGTTAAATTCATGAAATAGATTAGCAGATTGTGAAAAAGGAAGAATAAAGTTAGGTTTCTATTTTTATTTTGAAAATTTGACCTTTGAATGTTTTGATTAAAAAACTATGATTTTTTCAATCCCCTAATTTTATAGTTTCTCAAATAAGATTCATTTTATATAATAGACAATAATCAATGAGAATTTTAGATTCATATCGATTCACTATCGATTCACTATCGATTTGTACGATTCAACATCGATTCACATACTTTTCTGATTCACTTATAGATTCGCATCAAATTTGGGTGAATCGACTCTATTCATATGATTCTAACAACAGTGGTCCAAATGGTGTATCTAAAATATTCAGATTCATAATAAATATCACAAAAAAGTAGGCAAAATGTCTCTAAGTGATTAACCATTAAAGATAAAAATGAAAATATCACTAAAAATTTTCCATTTTCACACGAAATAAAAAGCATCCCAAAATTGAGAACGTCCCTAAAAATAGTATTGAGAGACAAAACATTCCATCACATATTGGTTTTCGCATGGCTTATCTTAAATGTTCAAAGACGTTCTATTTCATCCTAAAACATAACCTTTATAGAAGAAATCAGAATTTCGTCTCCAATAAGTATTTGTGACATCGTTATTGCAATGCACATGGCAACGTTTTTTTGGTCTTGCAAAGTTATAAGCGGCATGTTTTGATTTTTTGGGACGTTTTGCCTTCGTCTTAAACTCCTAAAATCGTTGTAGTGATATGTGAGAGAAAAAATTGTATGTAAAGAATGTAAAACATGAATAAATTGAGAAGAGATGAAAAATATATATACAATGGTTGGATTTGGACTTTTATTATTGATAATCCTTATCCTTATAGGACTAGTTTTCCATATTGAGAATAAAGTATATTACCTTAATTAATCCGTATGAATTTGTAATTTCTCATTAATTTTAGAGTGTTGGACCTGTATTATGGGCTTCAATTATCAATAATAATAATAATAATGTGTGATTTCTTTAATATGACTACTACATGATTAGCCCTTTGTTATGGTAAATTAAGTTAGATCCACTACCAAATTAAGTCATCTATTAATATACAAATTCTACCCGTTTTCCCAAATTATTTTCTTTCTGAATCTTCTTTATTTATTTATTTAGTACAAATGGCACTATGGATCTAAAACTTAAATATATGATATCTAAAAGTGAATAATTTCAACCATATCATGAAACATTCAACTTCATGAGTTGCAAGTACAAGAAATGAACTAAAATACAAACGTTATAATAATGAAAATTCTAGCATCAGAGTTGTGTTATTATTTAAAAAAAAAATAATTAAAACTTTTTTTTTTTTTTTTAGTGTTGTCATATTGCATTAGGTATGAAAGTAATTCGGTTCGAGTTTCGTAGTTGGTGCTCTATCTGTTTTGTAGTGCAAAAGATTAAGTTTAACCTTTGGCGGTCCTCTCTATCAAATTGACAACGAACTCATTGATGTTTCTATCAGAACTTCCACCATAATTGGCAGCCATTTGAGCTAAATTCTTCCATTTCTTTGCAACTACATTGATTTCTTGCCTTCTCGCTCCCTCCATTACTTCCCATATGCAATCTCTTATGGCCTCTCTTCTTCTAATCCCATTCTCATCAGCTGGAACTCTAATGCCCATTTTCCAAACATCCTCAACGTACTTAGCATTGGTAGCTTGGTCGGTCCATAATGGCATTGCCACCATTGGAACTCCCAAACTCAAAGCCTCCAGTGTAGAATTCCACCCACAATGTGTAAGAAAACACCCAACTGCTTCATGTTCCAAAACTTGCAACTGTGGACACCATGTGACAACTAGTCCTTTATCAATTCTCTCTGTTGTGAAATTTTTTGGGAGTTTAGCTTCTTCTGATTCCCTTACTATCCATAAGAAATGAGTGTTACTCATTTTTAACCCCCAATATATCTCTTGCATTTGCTCAACTCCTATAGTTGCTAGGCTTCCAAAAGATACGTATAACACTGACCCTTTAGGCTTAACATTAAGCCAATTCATGCAAGCATCATTTTTGGGCTTAAAAATACTGAAACCATAGTCTTTATCATCTTGCAGCTGCTTGTCTAGGTACGTGGATGGTATTGTAGGTCCAATTGTCCTCAATGGCCATAGCTTTGCAAGCCAATTTGCAGCCTACATGTGCCAAATTCAGGATTTATAACATCTGTGTACACATATATGTGTACCTAAGTATTGAAATATAAACGTCAAAAATGAATACGATCAAATAGTATTTTCTAAAAATATAGAATATAAAAACATGAAAAAACGTATAAATATTAAATATAAGAATGTATAAATAAATATTAAAGACATAAAAATATATATACATGCAATTTTATTTATACATATTGAAAAATAGTATTTATTACCATTGATATTATAATTATAAATTATTTTATTTAATTAATAAAAATATATAATTTTTTTTGAATTTATTTTCTTTTTAAGAAAAAGGTAAAGTATATATTTTTTCAAGTTGGAATTGTATTTTTTAATTTTTTTAAATTTACAGAAGTTGTTTCAAAAGCTTTTTGAAACGGTTATTAAAGTTTTTAAAACTAAAATATTGTCAATACGTGAAACGCTTATTAATTGAAATTATCGTGCATTCTATTCTTAGGATCCATATCTAAATTGACATCAAATGGCCAATTAATAGCAAAATCAATCGGTCTATGCATTTACTTACCTCATGCTCTAATTCATAAATAGTGTTACAAAGAACCCAATCAGCTTCACCAATATTGGAGAACTGATCCACGAGCATTTCAAAAGCAGCAGGATAAGTTCCAAACTCATAAAGAAAAGATGGCAGATCTCGAGGTTGAAGTGGAGGCAATCCAGGAGCCAAAATTTCATCAGTCTCCTTAAGAGGAAGTTTGATGAGCCCTTGATTGACATGATAGTATATGATATCAACAGCACAAGATTGAGTGAAAAAAACAGCACCAACCAGTCCAAGTTTCTTGGCAACATCAAGACACCAAGGCAAAAAAGCATCATACACAATGCAAGATACAGGGCAGTCTGCAGAAGTAGTAGTATTTAGTTTGTGAACAAGATCAACAAGCGTTTGAAAACCCACTTTTCTGAAGGTATCCAAGTAGACCTCGACACTTTCTGCAAGATCTATACCACCATCATCATAGCCGTCGGATATGGTCTCAAGGGCAATGGAATTGGAAGATGATGGTTTATGCATGATGGTGTTGGCAATGAAGCGAGTAGTGACTAGAGTGACTTTAACTCGTTTATGTTGTAAGCGTTTAGAGAATTGAAGCATTGGGTTTATGTGGCCTTGAACTGGGTAACACAAGACTATGCAATGAGCTCTGTAGCCTGTTCTTGCTTTCTCCATCGTTGTTGGTTCCACTTGAATTCTGAGTTCTGTTTCTTGCTCCATTGTTGTTTATTTTTATTCTCAATGAGAATCATTGGTCACTAAATCCCAAAACAATAATTAAGTAACAAATAGCTAGTCCTTTTGTTTTCAATAAATTTCTTTCTTTTGGACATGTCTGTTGGATATAAAATATATATATATGGAAGAATCTTGTAGCCATTTGATAATAAATAATGGCAACCTCTCATTTTCACCTATATATATGACAAGGATGAAAATCCAAATAATAATTGATCAATAAACAATGCTCTTGTATGAACCAACAATCCTTAAATCAATTGGCAAAGAATATAATTGTTTCCACTTAACTTGAAGTTTTGGGATTGAGTTTTGATATATGCAGTCATATTAAATTAATTGTTGGAAGACCTTTATCATTATTGTAGTCCTGTCCAGCTCAAACCGGATTAGTAAGAATTTAGTGGGCTCTGGATATCCGCGGTCATTATCTTCGGGTCGAACTAAATTAGTAAGAGTTCAATAGACTCTGGATATTAGTAGTCATTATCGCGAGTGGTGATATCACTATAGACATTACTACTCGCGTATCATTGTCCTAAATTTAACCACTCTACTGTGACAATAAATTAAATTATAATATTTATAGTACCTTATAAATATATATTTTAAAATTATTTTATTTTCTATTTTATCTCAAGATCTGTATCATAATTTTAATTTATCTTTTGTATTTGTATTGGATTTTAATTCTTTTATTTTTATTTTTCTGTTGCATCCACAAAGACAGTAATAATAGTAACTGATCTACTATAATTATCAGAAAACGTTTAAATGCATGGAAGAGTTGGCTAAGAGAGCACTTGTCTTGACTTTTTCTCATTTATTATCGTTTGGTTCCTTTATGGCAAATACTTAATGCACATCTTTTTCCTCTATATTTTCAAAGAGAGAATAAGTAAAAAATGTGTGTCTATATATGTCTAAAGTAGCGATTTGCCCCTAATCTTGATAGCCAATGAGCTCACAAATCAACGAACATTATAAATTTGGCCAATTAGCTCATATTATTTTTTCAAAAAAATTCAATTCAAATCAAAATAAATTTTTTTAATTAATTCACCTAAAAATTTTTATACATTAATTAATTTAATTCAATTAGTCAATTTTAAAATATGTAAGACATCAATTAGTAAAAATTAAATCTAAATTTTATTTAGAATTAATATTCAAATTAAAAATAATTTACAAATCAAAATCAAAATATAAAAAATTTTCAAATTTTTTACATAAATTTCAATTAAAATGATCAATTATTTTTAAAAATTTAAAATTAAAAAATCAAATAGTTCTTATGTATGTAGTTAAATAATTATATATATATAGTTTTAAAAAATATATTTTTATTTTTATTTTTTAATTTTATATATATAGATATTAAAGATATAAAAAAATATAATTAAAAATAAAAGATTGAGAATATAATATGTAAATTAGAACATATTATTTTTATAATTTATAATTTTTTACTTTATTTAAATACTAAATCATATATTCGCCTCAAAGAAATAGAAAAATTTTAAAAATTCTTAATTTCAAAAACTTTTGACAATTTAATTTTTAAAATTATGTACCTTATATATTTTTAAAGACATAAATTGAATCTAATTTATAAAATATTTTGGATGAATTAATTAAAAATAATACTTTTTCAGTAAATTTAATTTTATTATTTTATCAAAAACCGCATCTCCCACACATTTTCATGTGGATAGGTCAGATTACTAATTTTTTTATCTAATTCACTCAAAATACTTTATAAATTAGTAATGAGATTCAATTTATATAACATTTAAAAAATATATAAAATTTGTAATTTTAATAATGAAATTTTAAAATTTTAGAATAAGAATTTTCTAATATTTCTATATCTCTTTATGTATATTTAAAATTTTAATACTCTCAATGTACTCATATTTTTTTTTATATCTCTTAATATCTACGAATAAAAAACTAAAAACTAAAAATAATTGATAATTCTTATTTGACTTTTTAGAAAAAAAATTGAGAAGTTGAATGGATAGATGCAATTTAATTTTTAAATTTTGAATTTTTGAGATAATTCATAATTTAAAATTTGATTTTAGTAAAAGACCTAAAAATAAATTATATTTTTATTTTAAAATTTTTCTATTTCTTTAAGATGGATATATGATATAAACTGAATTAAATTGAAAATTTTAAAAATTAAAATTTTAAAAATAATATTTTATGATTTATGTATAGTTAAAATTTTTTATGTTTTCAATCTTTTATTTTTACTTACATACGTTTTATATTTCTTAATATCTATATATCTAAAAAGTTAAAAATTTAATAATTTTTAAAACCACATTCATAATTATTTAATTATATATATGATCATTTTTTATCATAATTAAAAAGATAAATAAATGCAACATAATTTTTAATTTAAAAATTAACTGATAATTTACTTTAATTTATATAAAAATTTAAAAATTATAATTTTTCTATATTTTCATTTTTATTTATAATCTTTTTTTTAAATTGTAAAAAATAAATATTTTATTTTATTTTTATTAAATTATGTCTTGCATATTTTAAAATTTGATAAATTGCACCTAATTTGTCAATGAATACATTTTTGGGTGAATTAGTTAAAAAAAGTTGTTTTTGGACTGAATTGAATTTTTCTAAAAAGCTAATATGGGCCAATTGGTCAAATTTACCAAGTTGATGGGATAATTGGCCAAAAAGTTAAAATCTGAGTTAATTGACCATCACGTCAAAATTTAGGGGGTAAATTACTACTTTGGCCTTGTGTCTATATATATAGATATATATATATATATATTAAACAACATGACTTATACAAAATTAAATGGATTTGAATTTAATTTTAACAGGCTCAGATTATAAAACGATTCAACTCATTTAAAATACACATAAAATTGGGTTTAAACAGATTGATCCCACTTAATCCATTTAAATGCATATTAATCGATCTATTTATTAAATTAACTAATTTATATCAACACTTCAGAATTATTTTTTGAGTTTATTTTTTATTTATATAAAAAAACGGATGACATCATTTTTAATTTAATTTTAC
>CATIWK010379294.1:0-11289 GCA_949634005.1 Mallotus japonicus
GTCGAACCAGCCCAGTATATTCATACTTCATTTTAGCTTCCAATAGAGTCCTAACTTATACACACTTAAATAAAAAGATTAGTAACTTAAATTGATTGTCAAAGATCAAAATTAGGAGTTTGATCATGTAAATGGTCAACAAATTTTTTCATAAAAATATAATAATTGTATGGTGTATTAGAGTCTATTATAAAATTTTTTAATAAAATTATTAAATTTTTACAATGAAAAATAATGATAAATAAATCTATAATTTTTTTTTAAAAATTTTATGATAAAATTATAAAATGGTTTGTAGTTTAATAGTTCAATTTGAATTATATCTTTATTTATTTTTTAAATTGGTGAAAAATCGATCTCCGAACCGAATTGAATTGAAAATCTTAATTCGGAGAAGAATCAATCTCGAACCGAATTGAACCAAAAATTTTAATCTCCAAACTAAATCAAACTAAATAAAAAATGAAGCAATTTCAGAATTTTAATTTTTAAATCTTCGATATTTCAATATAATTTCAGAAAATTATATTCTCAAAATTGAACTGGACCATACTCACCCATATTGAAAACCCTGCAATCCAATTTTCATGACACTTGAATAATTCCACCATCAGTTGCCAAACATATTTAAATCCTATACTAATTAGGAAAATAAACCTTTTTTTTCTTTAGTCAACAATTACTTAAGTACTCATGGTGCATGTATTGTAACTTTGCCATCTGATCGTGCCATCGCACATTTTCATTTTTTGCCCCCCTAATACTAACTAACTTTGCCATCTGGTAATAGAGAAATGATAAACAGCACGGGGCTGCATTAAAACAGCGAATTAAAAATGCATGGGATCCATGTGAAAAGACACAAAAACCATATCAAAATATATTTGCCCCCCTGATTGCAGGGGGCACACCTGTCCAAAAAAAATTTTTTTTCATTAAAAAAATTAACGTGACCCGCTAAGTCTATCAGTGCTCAAAAAAAGCGCTGATACATCAAAGCGGGCCGCATTTTTTTATTGCAATTTTTTGTGGACTCAATTACCCCTGCTTACATGGAGGCAATTCATTTGTGAGATGGTTTTTTTGTAAAACCATAGGGGTGGGGTATTTTTTTAATGGCCCGCTGCTGCTGCAACAATCTTTTTCCTAAAAGAAATTCCATTTTTTGTTCTTCAACGGTTTGCTTGACTTTGCACTTAATGCGTTAACTTTACGTATACTCCATGATTTACTCCCTGTGGCATACCATCTTTAACGAATGTAGCATGTCATCCCAAAAATAATTAGCATTAATTCTCATTTTTAATTCTAGCCTGATTTCAAAGTACGTAAATTACAAAACTAAATTATATATTTTTTAATAAATAATAGAAATTATTCGTTAATAGGATATAAAAGAATTTTTTATTTTTTACTGTAATTAATTGTTTGGTTTATGAATAATATTACTAATATGTTACTGTTTATACCTGTCCAAATAATTTTAGTAAAGTTTGGACTGGCTTAAATGGTCCAAACCTTCAATGAATTCAAAGCCTTCAACAGGCCTAGCTCTCACCTCAGTAGGCTTGGCCTGCTCCTGAAAGCCCACGCTTTTGTTTGAATGAAGGTTATGGTAATAAAGTGGGCATAGGCTATTCTGGGAAGGTCTCCTATTTCCTTTCAATATAGATTATTTCCTTACATCAATTTAGGAAGGTTTATATTATGATTTATTTCCTTATTGTAATTTAGGAAGGTTTTTATTCCGATTTATTTCCTAGTTATAGATTAGGTACATCTTTTATTTTGATTATTTCCTTAAGTTAGATTAGGAAGTTCCCCTTTTATGTTTATTTTCTTTTGAATTGGCTCCAGGGCTTATAAAAGCCAAAGTCCTTGCATTGAAATAAGCTCTCCAACATTTTTATCAAATCAACAATACAATTTACTCTCTTTTTATCAGACCCAGCATCTATTTATCTTGATCTCGGTGATCAGGTTTACCAATGAAACCAACTCTTGTTTGATTCGTTTCATTTAAGTTAGAAGGGACTTGACTTGTTCTTGCCCCTGTTGTCACCCTGAGCTGACAACAAAACCCATTGTTCTTTTCTACCCTATTTCTTCTGTGTAATTGTGATCAGGCTCACACGGATCCATTTTTAAACATTCAAAAGGTGCTTGGGCCGATTCTTATTATTTTTTGAGGCCGAACATCTTTTTGGCACACTCAGTGGGACACTTGTATGCCTGTGTAGACAAGATCATAGAAGATCGAACATATGGAGCTCTCAAGAAGTGAAGTTTCAAGAGAGAACCATTCCAGGTCCACAGATGCAATTAGTTAAATGTCCAAGATGCTTATGCCATTCATTGAAAGATCTGAAGCAATGAATTGGCATATGGAAGAAATTAATGTAAGTTTACATCGTTTGGTGTCTACTTTTGAAGGAAGGCCGATTGTAGAGGATCCTAGACGAATTTATGAAGATCAAAGAAGAGGATCCTCATACTGGAAAAATGACAATTTTCAAATTCTTAGGAGGCCAGATAGTAAGTTAGCAAATGATGAAGGGCAATTGATCGGTCTAAATTCTTGGAGATCAGGTACTGACTTTACCTTTGATTAATATGATTGGGTGAGAAAATAGGGGACACCTATTGAACATGATGAGATAGATAGGGTTTTATCACCTTATCATTATAAATATAGGCCTTTTAAGACCGATTAATCTTTTAATGATTATGGTAGGGCTGCAAACTGGGGGCACCTAATGAGCTTGAAATAAATCCACATAGGAGATTTCAAATGGATGCACCACCTTCCCAATATGAATCTAAGCCACCCGAGACCGATCAATGCTTTATAAATGATGCCTTAGAAAAAGTTAGTGTTGATTTAAGACCTATTCCTAGATCGATGAGTCGGTCTTGCCTTGAAGTTAAAGTTCCAACCGAGGCAATTGAAGAGGTAGTCACATCCCCAACTTGCAATGAAGTCTTCCAACACCTAAAAGGAGGAACAAAAGACCGATTTAGGGAAGTTCGGTCAAATTCTAAGGCATTCAAAATAAGAGCTTCGGAAGAGAAGTAAGGGCATAAGCCCGAATGCAGAATTTTTAATAAGCCGTGGTACCAGGAGGAGTCAAAGGGATCTCAAGTTGCAAGTGATAAAGTAAGGAAGAAAGAGTGGTATGACCGATTACTTTATGAAATGCAAGAGGGCATAACCAAGAGGATGTATAAAGAGGTGAGACCTTTTGAGAGATCATTCTTTGACTTTGATGTACTCAAGAGGACGAGATACAAAGGCGATCAACAGGTACAATGCTAACCCTTTCAAATTAGTTAATGGCCGATTGAAATATTAATAAAAAGAATTAACATGCTTATTAAATCGGCCTTTAAACATTTCAAAGTTTATAAAAAAAATTACAAGGTTTAAGACCGATTAAAAATAATAATAATAATAATAATAAATAACTGAATTACCCATTCGGCCATGGCATAATGAAGGAATAAAGATGTTAAATGGGCTTGTTGGTGTCATGACCGATTAAATGCATCCTGATGTCATTTATATTGGCATGAAAGGTAATGATTGGCGAAAAAAGATGTGAAGTGGTCACAAATTCATAATGAATAAGACCAATTGCTTGTATTTGGTCATTTGAAAGTAAGGCATGCATTTGTGGCTTACTTAGAAACTTGTGATCGGTCAAGTATGGCTGAATAAATATCTTTTAAATTTCAAGTTTTATTTTTAATCGGCCATAGAAGTTTTTTAATGCTAGGTTTATTTTTAATTGTTTTGACCGATTGAAAATTAATTTAAATAGACCAATAGTGAAATTTTGGTCAGTAGTTCAAAAAAAAAAAATATATATTTGGACTAGTTTATTCGGTCATGAACTGTGGCCCTAGGTGTTATTTCAATGTCATAGAAAATAAGAGGCATCAATGGAGAAATATATATGACCGATTTACAAAGAAAAAAAAGGGGTCATGAGTTAATGTTTGGTCATGAAGTTTGAGACTACCTATAAAGACCGAACTTACAAAATTCGACATGAAAGTTGAAATAATGTTCATGCAAAAGGCCATGGTTTTAGTTGGCAATATTTACATGTAAATTTGGTCATTGGAATTAAATCATGGAAAAGGTTGAGCATATATGGCCATAAATGAGTGAAAGTGTTGGCCATGCAAAAAAAAAAAAAAAAAACAAAGGCCGAATTACACTTAATCGGTCATAAGTGGCCATGGAAACTTGAGTTGACCAAGTTAATCATGTAAAAAAAATGATGGCCGAATGCAAACAAAAGTTAATGGCCATGGTACAAGGTGGTAATCCGCCAAAGTTGTGGCCATGTGAGGCAAATTAATCGGCCAAATTTAATGGCCATGAGGCAAAATTAATGGCCAAAGTTAGACCAAAAAAAACTTAATTTTAATCGGTCACGGTGTTAATGGCCAGGGAAGTGTTGATGATGGCCATTTCATCATTGAGTCATGAAAGTGCCATGCAATAAAAAAAAAATGGCCATAAGGAAAGCTTATATAGTTCGGCCATAAGCTAATGACAACTTTGGTGAAGCCAATAATGTCAAAGGCCATGGTTTTATCGGCAAATAAGAATGTTGTGAAAACGAACTTGATGGATTTAAGGTCTTCACAAACAAAAAATTAATAGGACCGATTAAATATACTCGGTCGCAAAAATGATGAAATGAAGTTTTTGTGAGAATCGATCATGCTTGGAAGCTTTATAAGTTGAAAAGTTTAAGGCCAAAGCATTTTTAATGTACATTTGGTCACTAATTGGTTCATCAAAATTTTCATATCCATGCCGTTCAATATATTTGCCATGATCAAAATTTTCTCATCAGTCATAAAATTTTTAAATGTCAAAATCATTTTAAATTATTTTGACCGATCAAAAAATTGATTAATTTAGACCGATAGAAAAATTCGGTCGATAGTTCAAACGAAAATATTTGGACCAGATTATACGTGCATGATCTTCCTTTACAGTTGGCCTTCAAGTCAAATCCTGGGGGGCATTGTTTGTACCTGTCTAAATATTTTTGGTAGAGTTTGGACTGGCTCAAATGGTCCAAAGCTTCAACGAATTCAAAGCCTTCAACAAGCCTAGCTCTTACCTCAGTAGGCCTGGCCTGCTCCTAAAAGTCCACGCTGTTGTTTGAATGAAGGTTATGGTAATAAAGTGGGCATAGGCTATTCTGGAAAGGTCTCCTATTTTCTTTCAATATAGATTATTTCCTTACATCAATTTAGGAAGGTTTATATTATGATTTATTTCCTTATTGTAATTTAGGAAGGTTTTTATTCTGATTTATTTTCTTGTTATAGATTAGGTAAGTCTTTTATTTTGATTATTTCCTTAAATTAGATTAGGAAGTTCCCCTTTTACGTTTATTTCCATTTGTATTCGGGCTCTAGGGCTTATAAAAGCCATAGTCGCTACATTGTAATAAGCTCTCCAACATTTTTATCAAATCAATAATACAATTTACTCTATTTTTATCAAACCCAGCATCTATTTATCTTGATCCCGGTGATCAGGTTTCCCAGTGAAACCAACTCTTGTTTGATTCATTTCATTCAAGTTAGAAGAGACTTGACTTGTTCTTGCCCCTGTTGTCACCGTGAGCTGACAACAAAACCCATTGTTCTTTTCTACCCTATTTCTTCTGTGTAATTGTGATCAGGCTCACACGAACCTATTTTTAAACATTCAAAAGGTGTTTGGGCTGATTCTCATTATTTTTTGAGGCCGAACAGTTACTATTATATATTTATAATGAAATTTTCTATTTCAAATCAATAATTTTCATATTTAACAAAATAATGAAATAAGTAATAGAGAATTAATTTTTAATTATGATGCATGCCGTAGATCCGAGACATATGTTGGAAGAGACAGTGATTTGATTAAAATGCTTGTGTAGTTTTGTATGGCATGTATTGATTGAAATTTGAGTAATTATGTCCTCGTATGTGTTTGTATGGACACATATAGGTCTTAAGCATGGTTAGTGATAGCCGCTTCGCACCTAGTTTCAATGTCAAAACTTCACCTTGTTTGCTAGTTTTTGACTACATGCTTCTCAATCATAAATGTTTTATGGTTTGGGACTTTCTTTGCTTGTTTAGTACTTTCTTTTAGAAAGGAGAACAATTCATTAAGAAACAGAAACACCAACAGAGCTGGGAAAACAATGCCAACAAAATCAGGGTCTCTCTAATAAAAGGAACTAGCCGAGACCAAAGTGGATATTTCATAGCAAACACTGACACAATTGCAATACACAGCAAGGAAACCAACAAACTAACAGACCTAAACCATCAAGCTAACGAAAAACCAAACACAAAAGCAAACCAACAAAGATAAAACAACAATTAAAATAGACCAAAAGCAACAAAAGAAGGCGCATAAGAGGATCATAATGAACCATAACCCCTCTCTTTCTGCAGAATGGAAGAAAGCTATAAGGGAACATTGCACCCGATATTGCCTTGCTGAAATAGGAAGTCATGCTTCGACAGCCAGTCCGTAGCGCCATTAGCATGCCTGCTAATATGTTTGAGCTTATAGTTGCTGATTTGGTTAAAATCTTTTGTGACCTGTTGTATTTCCTCAATGGTAGCTGTAAGATCCCATTGAATCTCTTCCACACCATTAACTTGAGCCTCAGACATTGCTTCCACTATAGTTCGTGCACTAGTTTCTATGATCGAATCTTGGAGGTGGTAGTGGCTATTAAACAAGATAGCTTCTTTAACTGCAAGCGCCTCTACTGCTTCAACTGACCTGCAGTGGACCTTTTTTGCACATGCTGTAAAATTTTTCCTACATTATTCCAGCAGATAAATGCACATTGAGCCATTCTTTTTTCTCTATCAAAGCTAGCATCACAATTGAATTTGTAGTTTCCAAAAGAAGGAGGGCACTATACTTGAGGGCTCTGATTTTGACCTTGCTGATTTACATCAGAAAATATACAACTTTCAATCTATTCTATCCACTGTTCACTACTCTTTGCGATTACTCTCCAAGAATCATAGGAAGAGGCCTTAAAAATCTCCTCATTCTTATGTTTCCATAATTGCCAACAAGTGACTACCGCCAACTCCAATCTATGCCCATCTCTTTCGCTGTTTAAACACTGAATGGCTTCTCTCCACTATGTTTTGAATGAGAAATTTTCAATAGCATCAGGTCTGAAACTCAGAGCCGATCTAAACCAAACTCTCATCGCTTTGGGGCAAAAGAATAACGTATGCTCTATGGACTCTGGTTGTCTTTTGCAAATATGACAGGTTATGTCTTGCGAGCAATTTCTCTTGGAAAGGTTGACTCTTGTGGCTAATGCATCTCGGCAACATCTCCAAATAAAAAATTTGAGCTTTGTGGGCACTTTCAGATCCCAAATGGCATGCCACTCCTTCTTAGAGAGCTTAGTTGAGGTTGCTAGAACAATAGAGGAATTAGCGAGCCTTGTTTCTTCCTTGAGGACGTAATAGCCAGACCTCACTATATAGTTGCCCTTTCTTGTATGATGCCAAACAAGTTGGTCTCTCCCTCTGTTTCCCATAACTGGAATTCTTAGGATTGCCCGAACTTCTTCTAGAGAAAATAACTGCTGTAACATACTCAAGTTCCAATTCTGAGTATGAGGGTCAAGTAAATCTTTAACTAAAATAGAATGCAAACTTGGAGGCGGATTGGTTTGAATTTTGAAGCCTGGCAAGTCTGGAACCCACTTGTCATCCCAAATCCCAACCATTTGCCTAGAAGACACGTTCCAGCGACAACCTTTTCCCAGCAAATCCCTCCCTTTAAGGACACTCGACCACAACAAAGATGGCCTATGACCAATTTCAGCTTTCCAAATGTCATAATTTTTAAAATATAGCGTCTTTAACAGTTTAGCACTTAGGGAATTCAAAAATTTGATTATTCGCCAGCATTGTTTAGCAAGTAATGCAACATTGAATAGCTCTAATTCTCTGAACCCTAGACCCCTTTCTCCCTTGCTTTCAGTTAGATTTTTCCATGCCACCCAATGTATTTTTCTTTTATCAGCTGACTGAGACCACCAGAACCTCCTCGTCACTGCCTCCAATCTGTTTATTACATTTGTTGGAATCTTAAAGATAGACATTATATATGAAGGGACCGCCTGAAGCACTGCCTTTATCATAATATCTTTCCTAGCTTGAGATAAGCATTTAGCCTTCCATCCTTGAACTTTTTGAAGAAATCTCACATATAAATTTTGGCAGAGTTGGGATTTTGATTTTCCCCATTCCATTGGTATCCCCAAGTAGCTAGACATAGCTTTATCTTCTCTAATACCTAGTAACTCTGAGATTTGGGATCTATCAGAGAACGGGGATCCAGCACTAAACAGCAAGCCCGACTTTTTTAGGTTAATTCTTTGCCCCGAAGCTTTTGAATATTCACCTAGAACTCTCTTCATATTTCTAGCTTCCTCTAAATTTACCTTACCGAACATAATAGTATCATCTACAAATTGGATGTGTGTGAGAGCCGGACAACCTCTTTTGATTTGATACCCCGCTATTTGTTCAGTCTCTACTTCTCTGATTAATATTCTTGAGAGAACATCCACCATTAGGATAAAGATATAGGGGGATAGAGGATCCCCTTGATGTAATCCTCTCTTAGGATGAAATTTATTCAGTTCTTCACCATTAATAACAATAGAAAAAGAAACTGTTGTTAGACACTTCATGATTAGCTTGATCTATTCTTCTTGAAAACCCAGCTTTCTCAGGACTAGCTCCATGAATTCCCAATTGACCCGATTGTAGGCCTTCTCCATATCTAATTTAATGGCCATACCATGGTTGCTGTTACTTCCCTTTTTTTAAGAGCATGCAAAACTTCATGAGCAACCACTATATTGTCAGTAATACTCTGATTTGGAACAAAAGCTGACTAGTATAGGGTCACCAATCCATTAAGCCAAAGCTTTAAACGATTTGCCATGATTTTGGAAATTACCTTATAGATGAAATTGCAGCAGCTTATGGGTCTGAATTCAGATACTCTCTCCGGATTTTTTACTTTTGGAACCAAAGCAATTTGAGTGTTGTTGATTCCCGGTTCCATGATCCCTTCCCTCATGAATTTCGAAGCTAAGTTGATCATATCAGACTTAACTACATCCCAATTTTCTTGAAAGAAAAGTCCGGAGAAGCTGTCAGGCCCAAGGGCTTTTATCCTGCCTAATTGAAACACCGTTCTCTTCACTTTTGCCTCAGTGACTTCAGCTAACAAATGTTGGTTCATTTGGTCAGAGACCAGTAAGGGTATACTATTGATCACTTCTTGGCTAGCCTCCATAGCTTCTTCTTTATACAGGTTGGTAAAGAAAGATTGAATTTCCGTTTTGATAGCTGCTTCAGATGTCAACCAAGTGCCTTGTTCATCTTTAAGTTTAATTATTCTATTTCGTTGTCTTCTCTTGATTATGGATATGTGGAAGAACTTGGAGTTGCGATCCCCCTCTTTTATCCAGTTAATTCGAGACCGCTGTTGCCAATACATTTCGTCTCTATGCCAGAGCTCTTGTAATTCTCTTTTAGGGCATATTTCTTCCTTTTTCTCACTAGGAGAGTACTGGCCTTCATTTATCTCATTCAACTTGCGTTTTACTTCGTCAATCCTCTGCTTTGGATTTTGATGCCTCCCCTTGCTCCATTTCAGAAGTTGTTCTGCACTTTCATTGATTTTCTTTGTGAAAGAGATTGTTGTGCTTTGGTTTATATCCTGCTTCCAAATTTGAGTAACTATCGTTCGACATTCCTCATCTCTGTGCCAACACTGTTCAAATCGGAACCGTTTTCCTCTTTTCTTCTTGCATTTTATTAAACGAAGAACTAGCAGACGATGATCAAATGAAATAAACTTCTCATGTATAGTGATTGCATCCAAAAATAAGAGATGCCATTCCATCTTAGCTAGAGCTTTGTCTAAGCGAATCATTATGCGATCTGCACCATTCTGTCTATTATGCCAAGTAAGGCGGGGGCCCTTAAAATCCACCTCCACAAGACCACAATCATCAACAAACTTTACCATTTTTTCTGTTTGAGACCAGCTGAAACCACCACCGCCAATCTTATCTCTTGGGTCAGTATAGCTATTGAAGTCCCCTGCTGTAAGCCAAGGAGTACCGGAACCGGGATTAAGGCACCTTATTTCATCTAGCACCTTTGCTTGATCTCGCTTGTACTAGACTTACCAACTTACCAGTTCACTGCTGTTCTTTTTGCTAAATTTTGATACTGAATTTTCATGTGACATCTTAGGTTAACTGTTGTGTAAGGCAAAGTTCATCACTGCTATACCTCTGCATCTTTGTCGCTGTTAGTTGTCAGAGATTCTAAAATTGCATTTGGTCATTATTTTATCCTTCACTTTCAACATTGTTTAAGATTATGACTTTTGAATTGATCACTGCAGTAGTCCTTAGTCCTTAGGAAGCCTTGGTTCTGTAGTCTAGACATATGCTAAAATATTCTCTTCTTTATTTCTATAAAACTATAAACCTCTAAGTCAGATCTTATTAATTATATTTAATAACAAGTTCTTGGGTTTTGTAAGGTTGCTGATCTCCCACTAGAATTTTGGATGATGTGTTATATACATAATAGTTTATATCAATTAAAAGAGCTTGTGCATTTAAACCTGTGTCTCTTCTCAATTATAATCATTGAAGGATACTAGAAACTGCATGATGTATGTTATTATCTCCTTGCTTAATTTGCTATTATGAGTTAATTGTGATCGTCTGCCTTCCGATACCAGGTTGCGAATATGATAAGGTTTTTGGTAGATAGCTATAAAAAGCCAGTACCTGTAATTCTGGAAATTCCTTCAAAAGACCATCCATATGATCCTCAACAGGATTCAGTTCTTTCACGAGTGAAGCACCTCTTTTCTGCTGAGTTAGTGGCATCTGGAAGATACTAGAGAGTTAGTTGCCATTTGTTAATGGGTTGTTGACTTTGTATCATGGAAAAAAAAAATCTTATTATTTATGCCATTTGGTGTTGCTTCTGTTCTTTTATTTACTTTTTAATTTTGAAATTTGGCAATATATTATAGTTAATACTTCAAATAAAAGATACTAGAGAGTGAGCTGCAACGACTTCAATTTTTCAGAAATGTCATTTGATGTTTTATGTGTGGAAGAACTAAACTTGAGCCATATTATGTGTGTGATGATGGTGAAGCAGCTAACTGACCCA
>CATIWK010379371.1:0-12392 GCA_949634005.1 Mallotus japonicus
AAAAAAGTAGAAAATACACGTCAACATCTGATGTCAACAGTTCCACGTGGGCATGGCCCCACAAAGACTCATAAAATAGAATACAAGTCATTCATTACGAACAAAGCTTTCTGCCACGTTAGACTCACATTCTTTTAAGCACGGGGCCCCACCGATCTAAAAGGTAAAGTAAAGTGAAGCGGAAAATAAAAAATTATATTAAATTTAAATTAATTATCATTATCTGTGAACACGTGTCGTCAGGAAATGTGACACGTGCGAAGCATCTACCTAAAAGATTTTCTTTTTTAGAGAAAAAGAATCTGTTTTCTAGTGGCTCAGCATTTTCCTGGTTAAATGGAGATATGCTCTGGTGCTGACACGTGTACCACGCAAAAAGTCGCCCGTATCTATCTTCTTCTTTATTCGTGTTAGATTTGGATTTGCTATTTACTAAATTAATATTATTTTTCTAAAGTGATTACACGTTATATAATAAAATCTTTTTTTTTTTTGAAAATAATCGTTTGTTTTAATTTAATTCTTCCTTTTTATTGTTTTTTTTAATGCTTTTTATGATTAAGGTGATTGGATTTTTGTTTGAACTTATAAAAAAGAAGCAATAAAAATAAAAATAAAAAAGAACACAATACTTTATTATTGTTCAAAGCAACGCTAAAGTTTTTTTTTTTTTTTTTTCACCAAAGCAACGCTAAAGTTAAACGCTATTAGGCATGAATCCATATAATATACAGTGTAAATTAGTATACTGATTATTGATTTGTTTATCTTTTAATTGAAAATTTGAATCTTTCTTCATGAAGTCCTTGTCCTTACTGAAATTTTTATTATTTTTTTTATGAAATTTGAATATTTTCTTATTATAAATTTTTTATTGGTATTTCTGTAATCAGACTCATTTAAAAATCAAAGAGTCGATTTACTGCAAAATAAAACTGCTGAGTAGAGCGTGTGGATCGTTAAGTTGCAAATTAGAAGAGTTTTGTCAACACAATTGAGGCATAACAACTATAAATTTAATAATTTCAGTGAGATTTTATTTTAGTATCTATTGATTTTACTGTAATTTCCTATTATTCCTTTATTAAGATATACTTTTAATTTTCAATAAATGAAATGTTCATTATTTTTTATAAAAAAAATTATTGTACTTATTATTTAAATAAATATATTAATTAAATAATTTTAGAAAATAAACTTTATAGTAAATCTAATTTAAAATTTTTAAAACTAAAAAGCAATTTAAAAAATAAATTAAAAGTAAATTTGAATAATAACAACGAATTGCAAATTTATCAACCTATATTTAGCCAGCCTGCCTTAATCTGAATGGCTATCCATCCAGTCCCCGGGACTTAGTGTATATAGAGGTGGGAGGTTCAAATCCCCACTCTTCCCTTCCCCACCCCCCAAAAAAAAAACCCATTACATATATAAATTAACCAAAATAAATCTATAAAATAAACTAAATCTATAAATTTAAAACCAACAATTAAATAATTTTCCAATTAAATATATTAAACTATCAACGTACTAGTTATTCAAAAAAAAAAAAACGAAATAAACATAGAAAACAAGAGTAGTGCTATTCAATTCAACACAACTGTATTGTTTTTTTTTTCTATAACACTTTATTTGATAATGTATTATTGGTAAAAATTATTTTCAGCGTAATTTTGCAAATTTATCGAACATTTTTTGTGGAGGGAAAATATTTATTTTACGACCTAAACAAACAAAAATATGTGAACATTATAATTCCCTTTGGCTAGTAAAGGGAAAATGCAGCAGCCACAACAAAAGGCGTGTACCATACACAAAGATCTAATAAGGTTTACATTTTTCACCCATTTTTTTTCAACTCCTCTAAAACTTAATGATATATTATTTTTGAAAATATTAATATTTAAATATTTTATTTTATAGCAATTTTAAAAAATCGTCTTCGGTTTGATATATCAAGAAAATTATTTTTCTAAATACTTATTATAAGTATAAATTTATATGATTTCAAAAAAAAAAGTATAAATTTATATAAATAAAGGATTATTATGATACTAAATTTTGCATCTTTAACTGTATTATAATTAAATTAATTTGCATTGTATTGAGCTAGTCAATCATAATTAAGCTTAACACTTGAGGTTCCAAATGATTGATTGGGTTTAAAGTAGCCATCCATAACTAATAATCCAAAAACCTTTTCCAACAAAATACTAATTTGTTCTTAAAGGAAAAAAAAAAGATAATTAAGATAATGATTAGTATTAATGGAGAAGACATAATAAGGATTGAATAATGACTTTGTGGCTGATTAGTATTAATGAAGAAGATATAATAAGGATTGAATAATGACTTTGTACCGTCCAAAAAAAAAATAATGACTTTGTGGTTTTTTCAAAAAAAAAATAATAATAAAAATAATGACTTTGTGGTCAGCCATCAAAATCACTCTGAAAAGACTAAGTTTAGAGCTAATTAAGCTTTTGTGGCTGTGGGTATGGAATTGGAAGCTGAAAACTATGGCACATAAATTGATTATTGTGCATTTTTTTTTTTTTGACAAGAGGAAACTAGGGGTTAGGGTATTGGGTGGAGTGGGGATTCGAAACCCCATTCTCAATTTAGATATCCAGCACCCTTACCACCACAGCAAAGCGTGGGGGTGTATTATTGTGCATTTAATTTATGATAAAAGCTGGGCCTAATTTGTAGAAATCTTCAAAGGCCTAACATTATTGAGTTTATGTCTAGTTCAAGAAAATATATAATACTGTAGCAAAAGTTCAAATTTGGTGTGCCAATTTTATTTTCATGAAGTTAACCTTCCTCTAGGTTATTAATTATATCAAAGTGTAGTTTTTTTCTTTTTGGCCATCAACAATTCTCTACAAAGATTGATTGTTTGGTTTAAATTTCAGTTTGTGTTTTATGTAATCATTTGATTCTAATTTCATTGTCAAACTTCAATTTCATCAATAATTCGGTAGTTTTTCTTAGAAACTTCACATGAATTAATGAATTAACTCGCTACTAAATCAACTAAGAGTTTGTTTGATTCAAATGAATTCCATAAAATTTTGTGGAATTCATTTGCAAATCTAAGTAAGTATGTTTGGTTTAAATGAAAATTTTGTAAAATTTATTTTGAATTCCAACTTTTTAATTTTGTGGAATTAAATCTATTCTTATTAGCTCTTATTTGGTTCAATTCCGCCAAAAAATTCATTTCATTTAAAAATAAAAATGAATAGTTGAATAATTTATTTTATTCATCAATTATTGTGTAAATTTAAAAATTATTGGGTAAATTTAAACTAATGAAAAAAATTTAAAAAAATTTATCCAACCATTAAAATTAAATTTTAGGTCAATTATCAATTTGCTATTTACATTAACAAATAAATTTGGTCATTTTTTAAAATTTATATCACTTAATTTTAAAATTTTTAAAAATTTAACAAAAATTTTAAAAAATTATTTTATAGGTTCAAAAACTTTTGAAATTTTATAATTAGGTTATATATATATTTCTAAAAAAATTATCAATTTTATTTATTAGTATCCGTTAAAATTAGTTTTTTATTAGTTTATATGACTTAATTGTACAAAAAAAAGTTATAGGATTTGATTGTAATCAGTAAAGGTACAATATGTCTAGATTTCTAAAACAGAAGTTTATGTTGGGCAAAAAAAAAAATGTAGGGTCCAATGTGCTCCTAGGTAGGGGTGGGCAAAAATAACCGAGAACCGAACCGAACCGATCCTATTAGGTTCGGTTCAGTTTGTTTATAATTTTTAAATTTCGGTTTGTGAAAGTAAAAACCGAACCGAACCGATATAATTAATATTATATATATATATATATATATATATATATATATATATATATATATATATATATTCCCAATTTCTTATTGTCATTTTTGTATTTTATTTTTATTTTTTTATAAATTTAGTTTATCAAAATTATATTGATTATTCTTGTTATATATGAAAATTACTGTAATTTATTTTTTAAATTTTTGTAATTTTTTTGATAAATTTAATTTATCATAATTATATTGATTATTTTTTTTATATATGAAAATTACTGTAATTTATTTTTTAAATTTTTGTAATTTTTTTGATAAATTTAGTTTATCATAATTATTATGATTTTTCATGTCATATATGAAAAAAGCCCATTTAAAGTCCAAATTGAACCGAACCGAAATATTTCAATTCGGTTCGGTTTTTAAAATTTTTTACATTAACCGAACCAAACCGAACTGAATAATGTTCATTTTGGTTTTACATATTTATGAACCGAACCGAATCGAACCGACATTCGCCCACCCCTAGGAAGCAGTCACTTGGTGATGGAAAATAGGTAATGTTGCTTTCTTCCTAGTAAGACCAAGGTTTTGTTTATTGCTATATATGTCATTGGCTATGTGTTGTCAATTGGGCCAATTCATAAAAAAAATAAAAAATAAAAAAAATAAAATAAAATCAAGAATTGTCCTTAACTCCTGAATTCTTGAATTGGAGACTCTCACTATGATTTGACCATTTAAACACACTATTGCATGACATGTTCTAATTAACCTTGGAGATGTTGTATTGGAAATTCAGGCTGTTTGTTCTTTGGATCAGAGCAGCAGTAGTAGTAGTAGTGACAACTCACAAGAATCTGTTTCTTCTCTGGGTGCTAAGTGACTATAAATGGCCATCACCTGTATTGCTCGGACACTTTAATTAGATGTTTTTTTTTTATTTGTATTTTCATTTTTTCGTACCCATACTATCAAGTCACTTCAATTTAGAAAATAGATATCATTTTTCTATGTCCGTATCTCTGTTTTTCATGTCACTGTATTTGTATTCATGCAACTTAAGCCACCACAGCCTGTTCTTGAGAATCAACTCCACTTCTGTTTTGTATTGTAAAATTTTGAAAGCACTTTTTGGAGGTTGATTTTTCATAGATGAGACCAGCACTTCGCATATAAAATTAATTCAACAAATAGTCTAGTAAATTTTTTAAAGACATATATATCTAGTTTTATTATCATTAATCTGCAAAATTAATTTTTATTTAATTTTAAAAAATATTTGCTTATATGATCACCAATAACTAGTTCGTCTAGTTTTTTAATTAATAAAAAGAAATTATGTATAAAAAATCATTAATATATTTGTATCATCAATGAAAATATAATTGGGCATCATTCATTCATAAAATTGATATCAAAGTAAAGCAATCAAATCTAGATTTGCTCTTTACAAGAGTCTTAACTTATTGCATGTCTTTCTCTAAACAATACTCAAAAAAATCCAAAGGTAATTCTTGTGGAGAACATGAAATTGGATATTTTGAGGATCACAAAAAAACATTAAAAACATAAAAAAGTGTCATACCAAGACAATATACCTTCATAAGAAATAACTGATTTTTCTTTTGTTATCATCCTAAAATGAATATTAAAGGAATATATCCACCAAATGCATTAGTTCTAACTATGATTTAAAAGAAAAAGAAAATATTTTCTTGTGCTTTATTGGTATTTAATTAATTGACTCATGGTTTTCATTGCTTTTCAATGTCAATGGCAGAACTACAAATTTGTTGCCTTTCGTGTCTTTTTTCATTCTCCTATATGTAGTTTTTATACTAAGCAAATGCAATTTTACAGAAAAAGTATATACAAAGTAACATTTATCAATTGTTACAGTCCAATATTTCATTTTCACAATTTAAGGCATTTCTTTTTTTTTTTTTTTTTACTTTGAATAACATTTTTAATTGCAATTAAAAAATTGATAAATGAGAAAGGAGAAAAATGCATTGTATTTTTATAATGTACACCGTAGAAAGTTAAGTAATTTTACAGTAAAAACTTCCTCCATTGTACAAAAAGGTTATGGGCATAATGCATCCGCGATTCCGTGTACTTGGTACAATTTGTCAGTTTGACATCTTAACTTATAATTTTATCATTTTAACATTTAAATTTGTCTGTCACCCCTTGTATTTGCTACTTTTTATTAGTTTGACACTTTTACTTGCAGTTTTTAGTCTGTGAAACCCTTAAAATGTAATAAGTGTTGATTCACTATTTCATATCACGTGTGCTGATAGGAGTTTTAAAATTACATTTTATGCAAGTTCAAGTGTTGAAATGACAAAACTGTAAGCTGATATATCAAAATGACAAAAAGTGACAAATACAAAAGGTCACGAATATGTTATGTCAAAAGTTATAATTCAATTACATACTATTGGGGATGTCATCTTTGTCAATCTTTGTCATGTCAGATTGTTAGTACATGCAATTTATATTCTCCATTGCTTTCAATGCCAGATTTTGCAAGTATACTTACAACTAGTTAACAGTAGAAGGCATGAAGTGGCAAAGAGAATCACAACTGAGAACATTTTTTTTTGGCATAACACATATGCAGCTCCCTGAACTTGCCACGATTGGTCATTTTGCTACCTATACTTTCACTTTCGCCAGATTGCTACTTGACTTGGCTATAACGTGATATATAAACACCTTTATGCCTTGCTGGCAACTTGCGTGGGATCAATCTCTTTGTAGCGCGTGAAAGAGAAATTATAAGCAGAGGTGGAAATGTGATTTTCTTCTTCCTCATCTTTGTTCTTCATTCTTCTGGTTTTCTTTTTTTTTTTGTTACAAAAGCTTCCAACACATGAGTACTCGAAGATCATTAACAGCTCTTGAAGATGTTATAACAGGTCTTGTTGCTTACCAAGGGAAAGAAATTGATGAATCAAGAGACTCGGCTTCTCCTAGAGATACTGAAGGTCATGGGACGCATACAGCATCAACTGCAGTTGGTACTTTTGATGCATTTTTACCGTTGGTAGTCGAGCAAACTCCACTCTCAAAAGAAGGTTCAAGAATTGAAACTAGACTAAAATGTTGACACTAGTCCTTTTCAGCTTCACTGAAGTTACTGCTACTGTTGTACTCTTCTGTTTCTTTTGATCCCTGAAACGAAGTTAGGGAACATGGTATCAAAATATACACACACGAATAAAATTCCATGAGACAAATTATATTTCATATAAGACTTTACATAGTGCAAGAAATAACTCAGCCAAACAAAAAATAGGACTTGAAACTGCACCAGAGTACGTACAACCAGCAATTCACTCTTTAGAACTTAAAACAAATGGAAATCAGCAAATACAACACACACCACCATTGTTGTTATACCCCACTTACTGATGCCACTAGTTGTTATCCACAAAAGTAGATGATTCCAAATATTTGGTTCAACAGAGTTGAAAACATTTTGAAACACACAAACATGTATTTCCCCTAGTTTATTAGTTACATCTACTTTGCTATTTTCGATCAAGAGTACAGTATAAGCATAATATAAATTATTCCTCCGTAATGCGAGTATTGCTTTGTTGCTGATGTTCGCAGCAGATATTGCTTTGCTGGGAGTTTAAACCCATCAAAAAGTTCAAGGAAAAATTGAATCAATATCCTACTACAACAATTGTTTTCCGCGAAACAGTAATTGGGGATTCACCATCAGCTCCAAAAGCTACAGCCTTTTCTAGCTGCGGTCCAAATCATTTGACAGCAGAGATTTTGAAGCCTGATGTTATAGCTCATAGAGTAAATATAATTTCAAGTACCTCAATGTCTTGTCCTCATGTTAGTGGCATTGCAGCTTTGTTTAGAAATGCATATCCAAATTGGTCACCAAGCCAACAATAAACATCTCTGCTTCCACACTATTAACAATGGTTCCTTTCACATCATCGACTTCTACTAACTTTAGTGGCTTCTCTTCCTTTGTTGCCTCCTCAGTGTCCCTCTTAATCGAAACTCCAACAGTCGGCTCAACCTTGATCCACGCTGTCAACAACAAAAAATGGGATTAGGTCGACCACATCTCCTCTCATCATCCAGCAGACCCAATCGCACATAGCTTCATTACCAACGCTAATCTCTCTCCAGGAAGCTCTCTCATCGGTGCTGTTATCCACATCTCTGCTAGCTTCACTAGTATGATAAACTCCTATTATAGTGACCAATCGAGTAGAGATGGTGGCGTGGTGATCACCGGGTCTAGGAAAAACAGTCTCAACGACCATGGCAGGGACGTCAGAATCAATATGCTCGGAGGCGGAGTAACCTCCGTCGGCAGCAGAGGAAGGAGGAGCCATTGGAAACGGAAGGACATGAAGAAGAAGAAGAAAGTCAGTGGAGAGAAACTTTCAAATGAATAGTGTAGTACCAAGTGAATAGAGCAAAGAACCTCTCCCCCTCTAGGGAGCCCCTCTATCTCCTTGTAGAGCCCTCCGCTCTCCCTGTTGAGCCCCATTGTCTTGCCCTCTCCACCACCACCACCCTCAATACTACCTTATTTAGCTGCTACCATCGCCACTGTTTTCCTCCATCAATCTGCACCCAAAAAGCATCTCACTCTTGGTTTGAATTCAGTTGCTCCCCGATCGAATCAAGCGGGCAACATGAAGTACCCTGTCCTTAAGACACTATGAACGTCATGGAAACTACGAAGAAGGCTGGGTACATGGAAATCCAATGACGGAAAATGGATTTCGATCGGAGCTACTCTGGCTGTCTGGTGGTATTGGCTGGAAGGCAGGACTCGCGATGGTTTGCAGCAATTCAGGGCTCTCACATCATAAGCCACGAAGGTCACGCGAACAAGTCAGGGATCTAATCTGATAGCTCGCCTGATCTCTCTTTCTGTAAACTAACCGGCACTATGAGGCGAACTGGCACCTGTCAACGACCAGCAATCCCACCTGGGTTTCCCTCTTCATCAACTATGCAGTGGAGAGAGAAGAAATGTAAAGCTTTTTTTATTTTTTTTATTTTTTGGAAATAGGTTTAAAGCTTGCATCCAGTCAAATTTTCACTTTATACACGTGTCATTCATGTATCATCCTAGTCAGCGCGATTCAGCAACACGCGCATCTTTATTTGCAACACCTCTGGACTGGTGTTTATATATCACGTTATAGCCAAGTTCAGGTAGCAATCTGGTGAAAGTGAAAGTACAGGTAGTAAAATGACCAATCGTGACAAGTTTAGGAAGCTGCATATGTATTATGCCTTTTTTCTTTCCTTAAAATCTACCACCATCTCATTACCATCAATCTCCCATGAAGGTTATGAGGCTTTTTTTTTTCTCTCACATAATCTAAAAAATGTTAAGATGCAAAACAAATGCAACTGAGCTTGTCTTCAAACTTCGATCTTTAGAAAAATATTATTTATTTGCTGTATTATTTTTTATAAATATATGTGCTTTTTAATTATAGTATGTAAATTTTGGATGAAAATGTTTTTTATAAGCTATGATCGATTGAATTATAAAAGATAAAAGTAACAAATTATATTATTCTTGTAAGATTATATAAGACGTTTTACACCATCGAAATATAGTTTAACAAAATTTTTTTTAATTGAGAGTATAAATCATCTAATTTTTTTATTTTAATTACTAATACTCAAAACCTACTGAATTTTAATTAATCCGGTTTGATTTGAGTAGAATTATAAGGGCGACAAAAGTTTTTTAACAACTAATTTAATGTGACTGCATATACCATTACTTGAATCTGAAATATCGCTTAAACAAAAATAGTTCTCTGCCAACTATTATTAATAAGTATATCATCTAACTTAGTCCATAAATTTTTTTTTTTTATCGGTGTCGTGTTGTTAGTACCACGATCGGGTCACGACTGTTAGTTTGTTAGTTGTTAGCGGGAAGGGGGAATTTATACCTGATCTATATGAAACCCACAAGAGATCCCTGTCCTTAAGAGCGGCCAAAGGAATTCCCTTAACATTGCCAAGGTTTGAACCTAGGACCTAAATCCTGGGTTGCCTCAGTGGCTAAGGCCTCATCGGCAGTCCATAAATTATTCATAAACTAAATTAATAACTTTTATTTTCGCTAAAACAGGTGGCATCCCACAGAACTTTTTTTTGAACAACGATCAGAACTTGTGTGGTAAGACGGACAAAAAAAGAATGTCTAGCGACTAATTTGTTAAATAAAAAGGTACCAAATGTGTACTCTTAGGCTAAATAAATATATTATTGCAAGTGTGTAGCATTTGTCTTTTGAGTGATTGAACATTTATAAGAAAGATATAGACTTCTGGCTATGAAAATATTATATGTATGCGTCTCTTCTTCAGTGTTTTTGTGATATAATTTAGCAAGCAATATGAAAAGGTAGTGAATGTTCGTAAGCCAAAGCGCCACTATCAATCAATAAAATTGACAACTTGCAAGAAACTTGGTCCTGAGAATAGGTCTTTGATTTAACCCTTTCCCTTTTGTGTTTTTTCAATCATTATTTTGTAAGTTTTTTATGACTAGTTCTTTTGCTCCCATAAGTAATTACCTACAAGCTAAATCGAAAAATGTTTAGTGCATAATTTTTTTTAACAACTAGCCTCGATGCCTGAAAGTGGGAGAGTAAGGAGATTGGGGAATTAAATCCTGCTCTCAACCAAATGTTTTGACTCTATAATATAATATTTTACTGTCCGTCTAGGCGGTTAGACAATTTAGTGCATAATTTTGCATGATAATGTGAAGAAAAACAAATATATGTTGTGGGGTTGAGCCATGGAAGAATTCTAACTAAGGTTCACTAGCCATTACCCTACTTTCCAAGCAATAAGATTCAAGTAGAATAGAAAGACTAAAAAAATCCTCGATCTCTCCCTCGATGAACTATATAACCAAAAGAAAGTATGAACCAGAATAAAAATGTTTGCCCTACTCATAATTTTATTTTTTATAAAATTAAATTTTACTTTGTGAATAATTATTGTTGTGTATGTAAAAACAATCTCATCCAATAAGATAGAAGTAAAATAAAAGAATAAGTTATACTAAAATTCATCATTAGAGAGATTAGTATGATTTGTACTATAAATGTTTATATATATATATATATATATATATATATATATATTTTGACCAAAGGGAGTTGGGGAGGTTGAGGGGGAAGGGGGGATTGAACCGCCAACCTCCTACAACACCTCCCAACCCTTGGCCACTAGGCTAAGACCTCGGAGGCACTGTTTTTATATTTGATTAATAAAAATGCAATGCTAATATTGTATAGTAGTATATTATATAATATATATATTAAAAATTTTACGACTGATTATATTACACTTAAAGTAGATAAGAATTTCGAGAATTGCAAAATTAATTTACTAAATAAAATTGCTTTCATTTTTTTTAAATGGAGGAAAATTTTTTATTAAGAGAGCTTCAAAGGAAATGGATTTTGGGTTTTAATGATGTAAAACTTGGACCCTTATATGAGTTGAGTCTAGATGTAAACTGGGCCTGCCCGCTTACCCCATTATAAAGATATATACATATTTTGCTTTTGAGTAAGACTTGAATGGAAATCTTCTAAAACTAATAATGGTACTAAAAAGTAAGTGATATATATCACCTAATTATAAAGTTTTAAAACTTTATAAACCCACGTACTAATTTTTTTTAACTTTTCTTAAAAATGCATTTAAAATGTATTTAATTTTTTTATAAATCTTAAAATTTTAAAAACATTACAATTAAATGATATATATTTTAAAAAAAATTTCATCAATTTTAATCATTAATTTAAATAATTTTTTATTTGTTAACCATTGAAATTAAATTGGTGAATAAAATTTTATTATTTAACTGTTAAGATTAAATTTATGAATAGAAATAATGGAATTTTCATATAAATATCACTTATTCTAAAGCTTTTAAAATTTTTAAGTTTAAAAAATTTCTAAAAAATTTTCAAATTTTTTTAAAAAAAGTAAATAGAATTTTAAATTTTTTTCTAAAATTTATTATGTAGGCTTAAAAATTTTAAAACTTTAATTAGGTAAATACATATTTTCTAGAAAAATTATATTTATTTGTCTAAATAAGTTTTCATTTAGTTAAACATTAAAATCAAAAATTTATTTGATATACAAGACTTAATTATATTTTTTTTTTAAAATAAAATCCAATATAATCTAAACTTTAAAGAAAAAAATTCTTATTAGGACAAAAAAAATTGAGATGGTATAGTTGAGGGTCCAAATTTTGACCCTTTAGCCACTTAAATCAGTATATTCAACCTTTAATTAAAAAATATATATTTTAAAATAATCTTCTCATTACAGAAACTGTAATTAAAATTTATTTCCTTGTAGAGTGGAGTATTAATGAATTAATTCAATTTATCTGTTGATTAAAAATTTTATCAGATGGTGTTGTTGAATTAGTCCCTCTCTAATGGAGTGAATGACTCTTCATACACATATTTAGCTAGCCAACTAATAACAATCTCTTCTATACAATTTTTTTTTT
>CATIWK010379374.1:0-14054 GCA_949634005.1 Mallotus japonicus
TAATAATAAAACTCAATTCATGTATATATACACACATACATATACTTTATATTTCTAAAAATAAATTTAATAATAAATGTCAACCAAATAGTAATTAAGTAAAATATACTCAATATCAACAATAAATAAATCTTAAAATAAGTTTAATAATAATTAACCCAACTTTATTATTTAAATAAATAAATAATAAAATAAAAAAATAATTAAATAAAATATTAATAACACAAATAAAATTACTTATTAACACGGCAAATCCTCAAAATTAATATTTAAGTTTTATAAAATCTCGGGTCTTAACAATTGGGGGTATGAGTTTTGGAACTAAGGCCCAATTTAATGTTGTAGAGAATATGGATGGGCTTATAGTTGTTGATTCGAAAAAGAGAAGATATGATAGGCTAGAAAAATTTGAAGAGAAGGACGATATGAGTCAGGAGACTAAAATGGGTGTTAAGCCAAAAAACGGATTAGCGATGGGTCCTGGTGTCCAAGCCCACCGAGCCCAATGAGTATCCTCAGCTGGAACTGACGTGGGCTGGCTAGCCCATGAACAGTTCAAGTCTTACAAGACCTTGTAAGTATTCATAAGCCAAATTTTATTTTTCTAATTGAAACTCTTTGTATTCAAAGTCAATTGGAGGGTATTAAACTTAAACTTGGTTACTCTAATGCTTTTGTGGTTGACAAGGTGGGCCATAGTGGTGGCCTTGTTCTTTTATGGAAAGAATGTAGTAAGGTTAGGCTTCTAAACTTTGTTAGAAATTTTATTGATGTGGAGGTGGAAGTTTAAGATTACGGTCAGTGGCGTATTACTTGTTATTATGGCTTTCTTGAGTTGGAGACGAGATTCTTGGCAATTTCTTCGGCATTTGTCTACTTCTTCTTCTCTCCCTTAGGTCTATATTGGGGATTTCAATGATCTCTTGGCTACTAATGAAAAGAGAGGTCGTCGTCCTCATCCAAATTGAATGCTCCAAGGGTTTACATCGGTCGTTAATGATTGTGGGCTCTATGATTTAGGTATGGTTCACTTGGGAGAAGTCTAGGGGGTTAGCGTGTTGATCGTGTTATGGCTACGAGTGCCTGGATTGCCAAGAAGCAAAGGTTTTGTCTTTGGAGGCTTCACAATCGGATCATTTGCCTATCTTTCTCAATCCGATATCTAAAGCTTAATTTCTTCATCCTAAAAGATTTCAGTTTGAAAATCTTTGGCTATGAAAAAAGGACTGTGAGTGTGTGGTGCAGAAGAGCCAGGAGTCTTCTTTAGGTAAGTCAATCCAGTGTAAACTTGGATTTATGGATATGATTTGTTGGCTTAGGGAGGTGATAAAGTAAGAGCTTTTAGGCCTCGCCTTTCTTAGTGTAAAAAGAAAATGAGTTTACTTAGGCAGAGGAGAGATCAGTCAAGTTTAGCTGAGTTTGAAGAAGCTAGATGTTCTTATAATGAGCTACTCCATAGCCATGAGGTGTTTTAGAAATAGAGCTCAAAGCATTATTGGTTAAAGGAGGGTAATAGTAATTCACATTATTTCCATGCTTCGACAACAACAAGAAAGAGGAAGCTTTTTTTTAATGGCTTCGTGATAGTAATGGTTGATGGCATTCACTACAGGGCGGTCTGGATAATCTAATAGTAGATTATTTCAACTTGTTGTTCACATCTCATAGTGGTGATCTTGATGTTGTCTTGAGGGTGTACAACCACTAATTACTCTTAAACAGAATCTAATGTTCAAATCCCCTTTCTCTGAGCTGGAAGTGTGGGAAACTTTATTTGGCATGCATCCGGATAAGTCCCTAGGTCTAGATGTTATGAATAATGCATTCTACCAAAAATTTTGGCACATTCTGAGGAAGGATGTGGTTTCTTTCTCCTTTGATTGTGTTTCTAATTGTCATTTCTCAATGGGATTGAACTCAAGCGAGTCTAAAGTATATGATAGATCTCCAGCCAATTGCCTTATCCAACGTACTTTATAAAGATGTTGTAAAAATGCTAGCCAATTGAATAAAGAGTGTGCTTAGCTTTGTTGTCTCAGAATCGCAAAGTGCTTTTGTCCTGGGACGTGCCATTATTGATAACATTCTTGTTTCAGTCGAGATAATACATTATCTTAAGAAAAGACGTAAGGTAAAAATTATTCTGTTGCTCTAAAAATTGATATGTCCAAAGCATATGATCATATTGAATGGACGTTCCTTAAACAGATGATGTTGAAGATGGGATTTAGTCCTAGTTAGGTAGATTTGATTATGTTGTGTATAGGTACGGTTGAATATTTTGTTTCGCATGATGGCAAGGACCTTGGTCCGATTCTTCTAAGAAGGGGTCTTTGTCAAGGTGACCTGATATCACCATATCTCTTTATTCTATGTGCAATGGGTTGAGCAATATGGCTTGAAAGGGCTGGCTTTTTACATGGTATTTGTATGGCTAAAGGGGCTCCTTCAACTACATATCTATTTTTTGCTAATGACTGTTTCTTATTTTTTAAAGCAAATAGACAAGAAGCACAGTTAATTAAAGATGTCTTTGCTGACTAGAGTTGTACATCGGGGCAGGTGGTGAATTTTTCTAAATCATCAATTTCTTTTAGTAGGAATGTTGTTATGTCCACGCAAGAGGTGGTGTGTTCTGTGTTGGGAGTCTCTAGTACAAATGATCATGGCCCTTACCTTGGACTACCCTCTTTCATTAGTAGAAAGAAAAAGGCATTGTTTTCTTTTGTCAAAGATAAAGTCTGGAAGAGGATTTAAGGCTAGAACAAGAAAATGTTGTCAAAAGCAAAACAATAATTATTATTAAAATCTGTAGCTCAAGCGATACCTAACTATGTGATGCAGGTCTATCTTCTCCCTTTAGAACTCTATAAAGAGTTAGAAATTATGATGAATTCTTTCTGGTGGGGTTGGGGTAAGAGTGAAGGGTGTAGTATCAATTAGATTAGGAGGGAATTACTATGTAAACTAAAAGAATTTAGTGGCATGGGATTCAAGTGTATTAGGGAGTTTAATGTGGCGATGATGGGAAAGCAAGGCTAGAGATTCCTCTATAATCTTAATTCCCTGGTATCTAGAGTCTCTCAAGCTCAATATTTCTCTCACAATTCTCTTCTCGATGCGAGCATGGGACATAATCCAAGTTATGCTTGGCGTAGCATTATGGAAGCTAAGGAAATTATTTTAAAAAAGAAGCTGTATTTAAATTGGCTTTGGTAGCAGTGTGTCTATTTTGTTAGCCCCATGGCTCCCTGATGTAGAAAGTGGTTTTGTTGCTTCTGTGTTACTTGGGGATCTGAATTTTGCTAATGTCTGTGATGTGATATTCCTAGGCCAGTTGAGGTGGAACGGAGATTTGATACAAAGTTTGTTTAAATAGTGGGATGTTGACCTTATTCTAAAGATCCCTCTAAGTTTGAGGCATGGAAGGGATGAGTGGTATTGGTTGGCAGACATCAAAGGCACTTATTCAGTCAAAAGTTAATATCAGATTTTTCACCCTCTTGATCCTTCAGATGATGTAGCTTTTACGGCGAAGTTTATGGAAACTTGAAGTTCCTAGGAAAGTTAAAAATTTCATCTGGCGTGTAGTTTCAAATGTGCTGCCAACTGCTGATATAACCTTTGTAGGTGAAATATTGATTTCAATCTGCATTGTATGGTATGTAGTGCTGCCCAGAATTCGTTGTTCACTCTCTCCTTCATTGTTCTTTTTCTCATAATTGTTGGATTGCCTTTGCTTTTAGGAGTATGCGTAACTTTGGGTCTATGTTTGATTGGTTGAATTATATATTCCAACATAGAAGATTAGAGGAGTGTAACTTGGCTGCCATGATCTGTTGGGGAATTTGGAGAAATAGAAATAATGTGATTTGGAACAACAAATGTGGTCGGGTCATGTCTATTCTAAGTCTGCTAAACATTATCTTCATCAATGGCAAGCTATCAGGACATCTAATATGGGTAGCAACAGTATGGACTCTGCTTCTTCTCAAGGCTCTATATGTTGGCAACATCCCCCTAAGGACTGAGTTAATTGCAATATTGATGCTTCTTTATTTAACTCCTATGGCAAGATTGGTTTTGGAGCAGTCCTTAGAGCAACAGATGGTTCTTTTGTTGCTGCTCGAAGTACAAGTAGTGATGGTTGTTTTGCAGTGCGTGAGGCTAAAGCTTTGGGTGTGAATGAGGCCTTAAGCTAGCTTCAAGCTAATCAAGTTAGCCCAGTTATTGTTGAAATGGACTGTCAACAACTATTCAAAGCGTTGAGAGATGGAATGGTTGGTCCTAATGGATCTGGTTTAATTATTGAAGAATGTCGAGCTCTAGCTCAATCTATTGGAGAAGTGCAATTCTCATTTGTTTGGAGATCTGCGAATTTTGTTGCCCATTATGTTGCTCAAGTGGGGAATTCTTTGTCAGGTCCAAATTGTTAGAGTGATGTTCCTCCTTCTTGGTTATGTAATGTTTTGAATTCTGATCTTTCAGTTTAATAAATTTCTATCTTTTCCTCAAAAACAAAAATAAAAAATAAAAAATAAAAAATTAACTAAATGATATAGAAATAAAAATTCAGTCAACATAAATTAACAAAATAATAAATGAATTAAAATTTTCAAAATTTGTACAATTGGTGAAAGAAACATTTAAGTTAACTAAAATACATTTTTTAAAAAATAGAAATTTGATTATATTAAAATTGACAAAATAAAAAATAATGTTTTGTTTCTTAAATATTTTAGTTTAATGAATAAAAAAGTTATTTGTTAAAATAAAATCTTAAAAAATATAATTAAAAGGAAAAAAAGTAAAATGAAGTATAATGTAAAAGATGGATAGCAGGGCCTATTTGGTTCAGCTATTTCTATTAGCTAATAGTTGATGGCTGATAACTATTTTGTAGCAATGTTTGGTAAAATTCTTTTGAGATGTTTCAATTAGTACATAAAATGACTATCCTAGACATAATTTATTTATTTTATACAAGAAATAGAAAAAATAACAGGGCAAATTACCAAAAAAAAAAAAAATCACGACCTTTGACACTTTTTGCCAATTCAACATATCTTTTTTATTTTAATAATGTCATTCACCAACTTTTCAATTTTTACAATTCGAATCACCGAGCAACTCTCAGGTGGAATTCATTTGATGTGGTGGCCGGAATTACTATTGGTTTACTAGGTGGGATCCACGTAGGATCACAAACATCATGTCCAAAATGGTGTATTTTGTGGTTACAAATGTTTTGTTTTATTATTTATTATTTATTTATTGCATTGAGTTGGGAGTACAACTTTCATTGCACATGAATAGGGGGTGCATCGATTGAGTTTGGATGGATTAAGTTTTCATTTTTTTTTTCAAAAATTTATAATTGAACCAAAAACCAAAATTCTATGTGGATTGCATTTGGTTTTTAGGTAACCGACTAACTAATAAAAAAATATAAGAAATAAAAGAAAAAGAATTCTTTAGTAGTCTATTGGAGTTGTTGCACGTCTTTATGCTTGGGATCTTGGTTTTAAGTCCCATAAATGATGTTTACAAGTTTTTTAATTAGTCTTTTTTCCAAATATGAAAAAAGGGTTCAATGATATTTACGAGTTTTTTAATTAGTTTTTTTTTTCCAAATATGAAAAAAAAAAAGTTCAAGCTGTGGGATTTGAACCTACAACCTTTATACAAATGTCTCCCATAAATGATGTTTGCGAGTTTTTTAATTAGTCTTTTTCCAAATATGAAAAAAGGGTTCAATGATATTTACGAGTTTTTTAATTAGTTTTTTTCCAAATATGAAAAAAAAGGTTCAAGTTGTGGGATTTGAACCTACAACCTTTATACAATGTCTCACCACTTTGCAGTAAGCGTCCTTTTTAATTAGTATTTTTTCCAACTATGAAAAAAGGTGTAAGTTGTGGGATTTGAACTGACAACCTTTATGCAAATGTCTCACCACTTAAACATTCTATTAAAATATTTTGGTTATATATATAATATATATACAATAAAGTTCGAGTTTTTAGTTAAGTCAGTTTCGATCAAAAACTTACAAATTTACAATAATAAGAACTAAACTGACTTAGTTTAGTACGGATCTGGATCGGATATTCGGGGCCAGCAGATTTTGCTCATCCTTACGCATGGATGGATGTACCTTCCTAAATATGTCAAAGTCTAATCCAAGACATGCTTTTTAATATTTTACTGCTATTTTTTTTAATTTATTTGATTATCAATCTTTTTTTTTTTTGTTAGACCACGAGGTATCCTGGAAGGATCCCACCTCAGTGGGGAAGCACCTTTAAGTATCCACATCCAGACTAGATCCTCGTTCGAGATACTTCGGGACCCCTTACGAGGTGGTGATCTCTCCAAGCTGGGATTCGAACCTGGGTTCGCCACAAGTGGAGGACTAGCCCCTTACTGCTAGACCCAACCCCAGTTGGTTTTGGATTATCAATCTTTAAGTATTAGTTTAATTCATCTCTGGATATATGATCAAATATACATATTTGAACCAGTTATATCAGACTATTCGACCTGAATATCTAGGAGAATAAATTCTATCAAACACACTATACTGCTTTTTGTTCAATCAGTGCCACATTATCAGATTTACCAACAAATAAAGAAATATATATTATTAGGTAAGAAATTCTTATCAAGTGTACTACATTCGATCATTGAATTTGTGAGGCATAATTGACAGTATTACATTTTCACTTTCTCCCTAATCCCAAGCAAAGAGGCATCCACCAAAAGCTTTCATAATAATAATGATATCTCAGGGTACAATTTTTGCCTATATTGCCTCCACAGATTTGTACGAGGTTAACCAGAAAACATAGCAACTTTCTACTGCTTCCGCCGGCATTCAAGCCAAAGAATAGAAAATTAGGTTAGGTTAAGGGATTTGTTAGGGTTTATTGCACAAACGGTACCATAACTTTGACCCATGTTTTAAAATGGTACCGAATTTTCAATTTTTTTTCTTTTCGGTCCCTTAATTTCTATTTTGTTTCAGTTCATAGTCCCTTAATGATTTCCGATCAAATTTAGCATACGTGGCAGCCTGAATAAGTATATTTTTTGTATATTCATCATTTAAGCATCCAATTAAGCAACCTAATCATCTTGTGGACTCCATAAAATTAAATTTGCTAAAATTTTATTTTATAGGGCCCATAAAAAAATTTTGTTCTATGGGACCAACAATATGACTAGACTGTTTAATGAGATGTTTACACTGCGAATATACAAAAAACATGTTTATTCCGGTTGCCACGTATGCTAATTTTGATCGGATATGTTTGAGGTACTTTAATCTGAAGTAAAAATAGAAAATTGAGGTACTGAAAAGAAAAAAAATAGAACTTTAGTAATTGAAAAGAAAAAAATTGAAAATCTGCTACCATTTTGAAACATGGGGCAAAATTATGGTATCAACGGTGCAATAAACCCGAATTTGTTAAGGTTATCAAAAACTAAGTTGTTATAAATAAATTGTTTAATTATAATATTAAAATTATGTAGTTTGATAATAAAATAATTTAAATTAAATTATAATTTCTAATTTCAATCATATTTATTTAATAATTTAAATTTGCATTGCTTAACATTAATATTTATAAAATACAAATATTACTTAATTTTATATTATCTTAGAAATTTATGTAACATTGAAATTCTAACAGTGTCTCTCGCCTAAACAGGGGAGTAGATTGAGAGTGCAACGATCTTGTAGATCAATAGTTCTTGAGTTTGATAAGTCTGATAAAGTTAGCGATAGCTCCCCACCCTCTCTGTTCAAACTTACCTACTGCCGATGTCGATCCTTTCCTGGAACTGTCAAGGACTAGGAAACCCTCTCACAAAGCGAACTCTTCGCCAGCTGATCTATAAGTTCAAATTGCAACTTGTGTTCCTCATAGAAACAAAATAACCTAGATCTCAACTAGAAACTCTTAGATCCAAGCTCAACTTCAGCAATGGGGCATATGTTGACCCAGTTGGTAGATCGGGGGGACTAAGTCTATGGTTGAATGATGAGTGGGGCGTTTAAATCCAGGGAATGTTAAAGCACTACATAGATGCCCTTATTACAACAGATGGGATGTGGCACTTCACTAGCATCTATAAAGATCTGAGATGAGATCAAAGAACTGAGGTATGGAATTAAATTAGAAGGCTAGATTTGAGAGCGAATGTGCCATGGCTCCTGATTGGGGACTTTAACTCTTGTTTACACACCCATGCAAAGAAGGGAGGGGTTTTGTCATCTCAGTCACAACTAGAACCCTTCAATTCTTTAATAGACAATTATGCGCTTTTAGATTTTGGATTCAAGGGGGGTCTATTCACCTGGCATAACAAATAGGCAGGGAAAGACAATATTCAAGCTCGCTTAGATCGTGCACTTTTCAACCTTGAATGGAGGGGTAAATTCTGTAGATGGTCACTAAACTTTACACTTGATTGCAATTTGGTTACAAAACTTTAATTTGTATCTTTTTAGTTACCAAATTTCTATTTAGGTTTCACGTAGGGTTAACAAAATATTTTTTTGGATTGAAATAATTTTGTGGTTATACTTTGGCAAAATCGACAATGCCGATTTTTTTAGTAGGTGGATCCCCCAGTTCCTGAAAGATCAAGACAAGTGATTATGGGGTTGCTAAGGAAGATTGATAAACTGGAGAAGATAGAAGGGGAAAGAGCAATGAGAAGGGATAGCAAATGCAGATATTATGCTTTTTTTATGCTGTTTATTTTCTTTGTGTATGTATATTGCAGTGCTCTTTAAGTAGGAAGAGCCTACCATGCAGTAAATTATGATGTACTATCCTTTGTTTCAATGAAATGAAATTAGCTTATGTTTGCCCAATGATTGTGGTCTCTCATTGCTGTGAATTTTTTCAGATGCAACAAATGGTGTATGCAAATCGTATATAGGTACCTAACAAGAAGACATGAATTATAAAAATTGCACCAAATGCTGTAGTGAAGACATACACTAAAAAACATAAAATGGAACTTTTCATTGAGATTATATAGCAGTTGAACATCAAGCATGTAATGTTTATTTTATAAACCATAAACATCAAGCTGAGCAGTTATTTTAAAACTGAAACATAAAAAATAATTACCAGCCTAAGTATGTTTTTACAAAAGATAAACACTATTTTCTTCATATACTTATAAACATTATATCCGTCATGAAGTTAATGAGCAAAACATCAAAACAACTGCTCAATAAACAGACAAAAAAATTAAAGTGGTTTGTGGTTCAAATTAGTTCTTTGGTTTCTTTTGCATGTATCTCAAAGGCACATATCTGCCTTTTGGTGCAGGCCTTGTAATCCGTTTTTGCTTAGCAGCAGAAGTAGGAAATTGGTTTTGTTGAAGATCATGTGGAATATAAGCTGATTCTAAAAGTGTGCTTGTTGGCTTAGATTGGCAGCTTCACTTGTTCTTACTTCAGAAGTTCCACTCTAAAACAATTGCTGCATAAAAAAATTGCATACAACCTCTAAAAATAATGCCAATAATATATCTAAGGACAAAAAACTTTATGCAGGTGTAATTTACTGTGTTACTTGCACCAAATTCAAATGGACTAGATATGTTAACATTAACTTGACTCGTTGGAATTCTGCTTGATCCCTATGAAAGAACCATCAAATGCAAATCAAATTCACCAATATCTTATCAAATTAACCAAAGCACATGAAATTCACCACAGCACATCAAATTCAGCATAGCACATCAACTTCACTTTTTTCCTGCACATCAGGACCACTTCATTTCACTTTCACTTAAATAATAGAAAAATAAAAGCTTTAAACCTTTACCTTTTCTTTCCAACCTTGTCTTTCTTTTTTTTTTTTTATGCTGGTTCCCAAAATCTGAAAGCTTATGATTATTGATTTTGCCAATAATCGATTTAGGTTTTTTGCTTTAATAGTTCTTCAATGGCGTTAAAGTGAGAGGGAAACGATTTGGAGAAAAAAAATAAAAGAGGGAAACGATGGTGGGTGCTGATTTAACGGATATTTTTTTATTAGTTTAGGGAGAGAGAGGACAGTTGCCACGTGGCAACATGCAGTGGCCCAACATGGCAACATGTAGGGGCCCATGTGGTCTAAAGTTACTTTTTGAAAATTATTTTGCCACTTCAGCATCCTATATTTACCACGTCAACCTTTCAGTGCTTATTTCATCGGAAATCGTCTACAGGGATATCGTTGTTACTAAAATTAAAATTGAGGGATTTTTATCAGCCCAATTGATTGTTTTGGCTATAGTGGAAAAGGGGTAATATTATAGAGATTGTGAGTGTAAATAATCTGAAAAAATAAAAAGAAAAGAGGGGATATTTAGAAGGGAAGGTCTTAAAAAAAAGACACACAGAGAACAAAGGAGAGGAGCTAAAAAAGGAAAAAAAAAGGGCTGGAAAAAGAAGGAAGGGAATTGAGAAAAAGAAGAAAAAACTCATCATTACACTTTATAATTAGCAAAAGCTAATATCAACAAATTCTGAATAACACATTCTAGTGCCATTACTAAGAGAGCTCTTCTTTATCAGGTGACAATCTGAGGGTAAATATTTTGTTCTGATTGATTTATTTTATTAAATTGATTTTGTTCTTCTCTCTTTTGATTCTCATTTCAATTTTTTAGTTTTTATTTTCCTTTTCAAAATTTTATTAAATGAAAATAAATTTTGCTAAAAATATGCAGAGGGAGGTAGTGTCTTATTGGGAGAAGACAATAATGCCTTTTCGTTGATTTCCATTTTTTTTATTTTTAATGGCAACAGTACTGGGCACTATTGCCTTGAATTTGTCCTTTGTTCTGAGATTTTTTTTAAATAAAATCATTCGGCAACAGTGCTGCTGTGCTAGCTAAACACTGTTGCCCTTGGCTTTTTATATTGGGTAAATTACTATTTGCTCCTGTATTTTGGCCTATTACACTACTTCGTCCTTGACATTGTAAAAATATATTTATTCATCATTGTATTTTGATCTGTTAAACTCGTTAATCCTTTTGTAGGGGTTTTTTAACATTCACTCAAAAAATAAAGGTCAAATTAATAAAAATAAAAGGAAAAGTCAAAACACCCTTTAAATTAAGAGTCATAAATAACAAACAACAGTACAAAATATTCACCACCCTTTTCACTGTGCCATCTCGTTCTCCACCTCCACTGCCACTTGAATCTCCACCGCCTTGTACCATCACCACCACGCTCTGTTTCTTTTGCAGTAAAAAATCTTCCCTAGCTTATATCATAGGGTTAATTGCCTAAATGGTACGATAACTATGACCCATGTTTCAAAATGGTACCAGATTTTCAATTTTTTTCTTTTCAATCCAATAATTTCAATTTTGTTTCAGTTCAATGTCCCTAAATGATTTTCGGTAGCAATTTGATGACGCATCAACCGGAACAGTAATCTTCTTCCACATACACCTCCAACTCAGCTTCCATGTCACTTATTCATGGGCCCATAACTTTAAACTAAAAAAAAAATCAAAATCCCTAATTTCCTAATTTACTCAAATAAAATTAACAGAAGTAGTAAAATCAGATTTATGTGATTTTTTTTTTCAAATCAAATTACTGGGCCCACAAACTACTCAATTCAAATTAACAAAAAAAGAAAAAAGAAAACCCTATTCCCTAAAATTTGTATTCCTCCATTCCTTCGTTTGCAGGTACCCCAAGAACACCAAGAACAAGGCTGATTAAATTCATGATCTTCCATATCCCCATAAAAAAAAATTAAATAACCCAAATTCACTCCATCAAACAAATTAAATTCGAAATCATAAGGCCTCTGAAATTAAAAAAAAATTTGTTTGTCATTATGTCGAGCAGTTGGTGAGCGGAATGAAAAATCATAACAAGAATTTCATTTTCCTCTATAATTGGATCAACATTACTCTATAAATTAATCAAACTAAAAAATCACAACAAACTCATAGCAAAATTGAGAGAGAAATCTCAATTTCTAGTTCACACCCAAGTGTAGAGTAAAAGAAATACAAGGGCGTTCGCCGAAGAAAATGGGGAAAATGGGTATCTGAAATATGAGGGAGCAAATGGGTATCTCGTAGACTCCATCCTAGTATGTCCTTCTTCCCTGACCTAGAATCACCTGAACTTGACCCTCCATCCCCACTAACACCAGGCTGCAATAAATTGCTAGACCGTAAAACACCAGACCCCTTATCACCTTTAGAGCTAAAAAAACTCTCCTATGGCAATGGCCCTGATCTTGTTTTTATATTGTTTAACCCTAAAGATAATGCTAATATGGGAGAGACAGAAGACGCTGCCTCCTTTGCATCAGGCATTGGGGAGGTAGCTGCAGGATTCTTGGAAGTAGAAGTGGAGAAAGCAAGTTTCCGTGGTGATTTAATTGCAGTTTCTTTGTCTTTACTTGATTCTTTCTTTTTCATTCTGTCTTTGATTTGTGTTTGTTTACATGCAAAACTAGTTGAAGCAGACTTAGCAATAGTGGCAGTTTGAGTTTTATCTTTAGCAGCGGCGGCGGTGGATGATTTGGGTTTTTTTCTTATCGGATCGGATTAGGGAATTGGAGCCGATGGATCGAGGACTGTTGGATCTATCAGGACTTGAAGCATCAGATTTTTTTTAGATGAGAAAAAGAGTTTATTTTTTAAAACCATTTTTATTTAGTTTTAGTTGTAGTATAATATTGATTAGTTCTTGATCTTGCAGCCCTAGCAAATGATCCCTGTTAAGTCATTTAGGGATTTTATTTTTTTTTTGTTGAAAGTTGTGGGCCCAACAATAAGTGACATGAAAGCTGAGTTGGAGGTGTATGTGGAAGAAGATTACTATTCCGATTGACACGTCATCAAATTAATACCGAAAATCATTTAGGGACATTGAACTGAAACAAAATTGAAATTATGGGGCCGAAAAGAAAAAAATTGAAAATCTGGTACCATTTTGAAACATGGGTCATAGCTATGGTACCATTTGGGCAAAAAAACCCTTATATCACATAATGGAATTCTTATCAAGATGCAATTGTAACAAACTCTCTATAACAAAATTTATTTTCGCCTCTAAGCTTGTAAGCAACAAGAATCTTGAAGGTCCATACCTCAAGAAATTGGCAATTACAACAATTTAGTTAGGCCTAGCTGAAACAAGCAACTCAGGTTTTCTCCTTTCAACTCTCGGCCTCTTAAAGAAACTCCAAACTCCCTTCAACTAACCACTTTTTACATAGTACATTGTTAATTAAGCAAAAGGGGTTTATTGCACAAACGGTACCATAACTTTGACACATGTTTCAAAATGGTACCAGATTTTCAATATTTTTCTTTTCGGTCCCTTAATTTCTATTTTATTTCAGATCATAGTTCCTTAATGATTTTTGATTAAATTTAGCATATAGGGCAACCTGAATAAGTATATTTTTTGTATATTCGCCATGTAAGCATCCAATTAAGCAGCCTAATCATCTTGTGGACTCCATAGAATTAAATTTACTAAAATTTTATTGGGATAACAACAATTTCAGTCCTATAAGTTATAGGTGATTTCTAATTTAGTCCTATAACTTCAATTTTTTACAATTGAGTCCACAAAGTATTTAAAAAATAAACCGTTGGTCATAAGGTGTTGACTCTGACGGAACCCTCCTACGTGGCATGAATGATGCACATGTGGCCACTACCTAGTCAAGGATGTCAGCTGTTCTCTTGCATTGCATGACTGCCACGTTTGAGAAAGGAAATTTGCGCCACATAGGATTTCTAAAGCAGCTAATATAGGGTTAATGAGCTTTGGGAGGGAAAAATCCTGCTTATACAGACCAAAGCTGAAAGAATTCTTGTTAATGGAGAAGAACTTTTTCTAAAACTAAAGAAGAAATCTGTACCTGATATGTTAGAAGCTTAAGTTCGAAGATAGTGCATGCAAGTTGAAGAAGGTATGAATCTCATGTCCTAAAATTCGCTGCTTATATTAAAGTAATTGAAAGTAAGAATTAAGAATAAAAACTAAT
>CATIWK010379451.1:0-13491 GCA_949634005.1 Mallotus japonicus
CCAAGAAAGCAAAAAGCTCGAGGCAAGGTGTCACCGGTGTGAACCTCCTCTCATCCTTCCAGATTTCTTGCCTTGTTCCTTCGTCTTTGGTAAGATTTGTAAACCCTAATCATAATCAATAAATCGATTAACATGGATCCGGGCTTTGGGAACGTAAAAATCTTTGTTTTTCCGCTGCGTATTGAATCACGTTTCCCAACATTCACAAGTAGTCTTTATAATAGTTTTTGGTCCGTAAACAATCTAGGATTACCATTATAGTTCAAATTTTGAAGATAGCATACAAATAAGTCCATATTTTTATATTCATATAGAATTTAATGGAAAAACTAAAAATTATTTTGAAGGATGAATACTTTCCTTCCTAAAATAATGCAAAAACATTATTTCATTTGAGAACAAAGTAAATATTAATATTTATCTTCATTTTTTATTTTTTATTTAAAAAACTATAAATTAATAAAATATTTATATGATATTATTATATTTAAATATTGAAATGTTATTTTAATTTTTTACATATAATATTTTTTTTTACATATAATGAACTATACATTAATAATAAAATATTTTTATAATATTAGTATATTGAAATAATTTATTACTTCAATTTAAGGATAATATATGGAATTACTTGTATACTATTTTCAAATTTTGGACTAAAATGGTAAATACTGGATTGTTTATGGACCAAAAAATTTTATATGGACTATATGTGAAATATAAATAGAACTTTGGTAACTAAAAAATACAAATTAAAATTTTTCAACAAAATTGTAATTAAATACAAAGTTCAATGATCATCTATAAAAATGGCTCTTGCTAGAGTGCAAATGGGCATTTTACCTTTTATAGTAGGTTACTGATTGTCTGCAGTAGGTTACTAGTACCGATTACTTTATAACATTAAAAATTGTGTTTTCAATGTCAGTGTCCTTGTCTCAAAATTTGGCAAAAAATGCTGCCACTATCACTCAAGACAATTTGTCCTTCACTTTCTTTTATTTAGCAACAATTAAAGCAACACTTTTCTTTATATGGTGGTTTAATCTTTGTTCCAGCTCTCCACCACACAAAAAAAAAAAACACTAAAGATCATTCCATCAGCAAACAGGTTCGCTTGTAACTCTAGTTTGGTTGTTTTCCAGGGAACTTTGGCAGGTTATTCCTCCATTTGTTTTGCATGCTTTCCATTGATTGAAAGTTTGTTATAACTGTTAGCCCCCATTGATCGGGAGGCCACCTCTTTCATAGCCATGGTTTCTTGAGAATACAATTACTAGACCATAGTTTTTATTTTTTCTTGTGGCTACTGGTTATCGCCTTTCATATCATCTCAAGTTCTTATTATGTTTTGCTGTATATAAACATAACCCCCTAGTTGTTGGCATATGTTGTTTTATAGTACACTGATCGCATAACCAAATTTTCTTCGTTTAAGTCTTATAAAGTTCTTGTCTTAATTTGTTTATGTTTGTTGAATGGGGCTTTTTTAGTGTAAAAAATAAAAGATATTCCTAAGTTAGGGTAGTTTTGAAACTATTTCCCAATTTAAGGTAGTTAGAAAAGTTTTTACCTATTTAGTGTGGATTTTACTAGCGTGGCTTTAGAGTCAGAACTCCGCCAGTGTGAGCAGCGGAGAAGCAAAAACTGCCATCCACACTGGCAGAGTTAATATGATATATAATTTTTTTTTTCTTAAACAACTCTGCCATCAAAATTGGCAGAGTTGATAATATATATATTTTTTTTATTTAATGACAACACTGTCATCCTAATTAGCGAAGTTGTCAATTCATTTTTTTTTCATTATTGGGCAACTTTTCATCTCATGCATGAATTCACATGCAAAAGCAATAGGGACATATCATCACTAACTAATTTTATTTTTTTAAGTTCAAAAGGCCATTTGGCCAAGTGTTTTTTTTATTTTAATATTATTATGATTGTTTTAATTATAATAATATTAAAATATAATATTATAATTTTTTGTTTTTTGATTTTAATATTATTTTGATTATGTTAATTTAATTATAATAATATTTAAAATAATATCATTATTTTTTTATTATTAGTATTATGATTAATAATATATGAATAATATTATTTTTAATTATCATATTATTTATTTATTTGTAAAAAATTCAAAATCGACTCAATAATAATCAAGTTGAGCTCCAGCTCGAGTTAGTCAGGTATGGTTGAACATCAAATCAAGTTCGAACTCCTTAATATTTAACTTGATAGGCTCGCGAGTTTAATAAGTCTAATCTAACTTGTACATATTTACTCTTTTATGCTTTTATTTTAATATAATGACAAAAATATCTTCTCAAACCGAGTCGCAGTTCTAGAGTGTGTATATATATATATATATTTATTATGTGTAAATTTATGTTTCATTCAAAAAGTAATAAAAAATTAGAAAATCTAAGAAAATATTAAAATATGTTGGAACTGATATTTGAACCAAGTCCTTCCACCTATTAAAGGAGCGCATACAATATATAATAATATTATAAATTACAAATTATTACTGTTATTTTATAATTAAATTAATATTTAATAATAAATATATATTAAATTGTGACCATGGTCACGTCCATTGCATGCAAGCTACATGAGTTTTCATACATTTTTTTATTTCTTTTTTCAAATTGTGACGATTCCGAGTTCGAACTATTTGAGTAGGATATCGAGGGAAAAAGATTTTTAAATAGTTTAATATTATTAGTATTAGTTCAAGAAGATGTCAAATTATTATTATTATTATTATTATTATTATTATTATTATTATTATTATTATTATTATTATTATTATTATTCAATCATTAAAATTATTTATATTAAAAATTAATGAAATATAAATCTACATATAAAAATAATATCTAGATGAATTTCCATCAGTTTGTAATTATTTATTTTCAAAATATAATTAATAAAAATTAACAAATTTTATATTTTATTTTATTCTATCATTATATAAAAGAATTAAATATTAAAATAAAAATCATAGTTATGCATTTGAGTTGCAACTATTTTATATTATAAATAAATATGATGATAAAATAATAAAATATGTTATCTTATACTCATATAATGATCAATGTGTTATAGTTACATGAATTCCTCTAACTCGAGATGGTAAATGTACATGCCGAGCAAGGGTTTTGAAGAGGAATTTTAAAGTCCTGAATTTGAGATGGCAGTCTATTTAGGAGGTAGACCGCAGTGCATACAACATCCGTCCAGTACCGAATAGGAACATAAGCAACAATTAAAAGAGCTCAAGATGTCTCAAGTATATGTTTGTTCTTCTATTCTGCAACACCATTTTGTTGTGGTGTGTGAGAACATAAGGTCTCCTGGTATAAGCCATGAGTCTAAAAATACTGCTAAAACTCATGATTAATACACTCCCCCCCCCCCCCCATTGTCTGAGCGAAGGATTTGTATACTGGTTGAGTATTGGGTCTTGATCATGGTATGGAAGGACCTGAATATGCTAAAACCTCATGTTTATCTTTCATCAAATATAACTAAGTCATACATGTACAATCGTCAATAAAGGTGACAAACTATTTAAAAGTAGAAGTATTTAAGTAAGGAGTTGGTCCCCAAACATCAGAGTGAATTAATACATAAGGTACATCACTTTTATTCAAGTTAATTGGGTATGGTACACAATGACTCTTGGCTAGAGTACAAGTGTAACACTCGAACTTGAATTCATCTGACCTAGAGAACATGCTCGGAAATAAGCGCTTCATGTAACTTAATGATGGATGTACTAACTAGTGATGCCATAACATAATTTGTTTGTCTATGTTACTTGTATGGTGCATAATATTTACTTTCCTAAAGCTGAAGTCATCCATGTAGTACAACCCCCTCTTAGTACCACGACTAATGACCTCCTTTGTGAGAATATCCTAAAATAAATAGAAGGTATGATACATTAGGACATAACAGTTTAATTCCTAAGTGGCTTATCCTATAGAGAGGAGTTTATTTGATAGTAAAGGAACTCATAATGTGTTTGGAAAAGAGAATGAGGGGAAGAGCACCACTTTTTTGGGTCCTGTAACTGAGTATGTCACACCATTGGCATTTGTAATACATGTTCATTTTGGTTGAGTAAATACCACCAAGTCCTTTTGATCAAATGTCATATGATTGTTTGCCCCAAAATCAACAATCCAGTCCTTTGAGGTTTCCTATTTAGAATAATATAAACTCTAACCTTTGTTACCTAAACTATTAGGAGAATCAATTTTAATGGTAAGAGGATCAGTACTCGATATGAGAGATAGTTGATGCTCGTTAGGTGAGGCTCAGCGTAACCTAGCATTGGGGTAAACCCTGTACTGAACCTTGCTCAGAAGAAAGTTTCTAAGCCTTCTAAGAAACGCTCTCGAGCTAAGGATGCGGATGATGGGGAAGAGATGGTTGATGGGCTATATGTCAAACGCCCAAAATTGCTCGGATGCCCGTACATGAGGAAATGACTTATGTCAAAGTGCAATCCTCCAAGCATCCTAAATACTCAGATTAAGGATCAGTGCGTCGAGTCCCTGTGCTTTCCTGAAGATATCCAGAGGTGGATGGAGGTAGAGAAGGACGAGTTGTTCAACTCCTTAATTACACACTCTCTTGACATACCTTCCTAAACTTTTAGCTTTTTTATGATATTTCATGGATGATCTGAGTTCTGACGCTCTTTTTTTCTTTTTAGTTGACTCAAGGTCTGCTGCTGGACAAGGATCACTATTATTTCTTAAAAAGCCAGTACAGCTTGAAAGAGGCAGAGCTTGGCACTATTGCTATCAACAATAAGAAGCAGCTAACTAAGGCCAAAGAAGTAATGGAACTCTACCAGACTAAATATGTGGAGGCCAGATTTGATGCTGAGGCGAGTCAGAAGAAAGTCCAGGAGCTTGCGCATTCACAAATTCAACTCACATCAAGGATCAAGCAGCAAGACCCGAGCTTAAGGCTTTGAAGAAAGAGCTTGCTAAAGAAAATAAATCTCGGGGCGATGACAAGAAGAACTATCGAAAGATGATGAAGGAATTTCTCTAGGCCTACAAGTCTAAATGCTGGAGGATACTACTTGCTCAGCATCCAGATTTGGACTTCTCAGATTTTGAAAAGATTACTTCTAATGATCTGGCGAGGCTAGCTGTTGATGAAGATGCTACCAATAAATCTACTTCCAAGCAACCGAAGGATTCAAAGGATGTTAGAAAGAAAACCATTACTGAGAAGTCAACTGCTGAGAAGTCCACCTTTGAGCAACCTAGGGATCCTAAGGTTGCCGAAGAAAAATCAACTGCTAAAGCTAATCCTTCTGCTTATGAGGTTGATTTAATGCATGAAGCTCAATCTTCCAAAAATATAAACCCTTCACCTACTGATGGGGCCATGCCTCTTAAGACTGAGGATAATGTAAATACTTAGTGTATCTTTCTCTTTTCTTTTTTTTTTTGTAAAAGAACATGAAAAGTACTTTTATTTCATTAGAAATTGGCTTTATTTTGAGTACATTTTCTTTATTGATAGTATTTTCTGAGACTATCTGAGTTCTAATATCAAGGCAATTCTTTCCCTTACGCATCTTTGATTCTGTATACCCCCTTAGTAGTTTTCTCAATGACTTGATAAGGGCCTTTCTAGTTAGGTTTGAGCTTGGATGTCTGCTCTTCTCAATATAAAGTCTCTAACCTTGAATTGCCTAGGTCGAATATGTTTATTGCGATATCTAGCTACTCTCTATTTTTGAACTTCTACCACAATGGATGCCCATTCTCTTCTTTCCTCGAGCAAATCTAGGCATATCCGAGCATTGAGATTGTTAATTTCATGATCTAACTCTTCTGTAACCCGGTAGTTAGAGGATTCGATCTCTGCTGGTATTACTACATCCATTTCGTATGTCAGCCTGAAGGGTGTTTCTCATGTTGAAGTTTTAGGTGTTGTTCTATATGCCTAGATGATATTATTGAGTTCTTCTATATAGTTTCCTTTCTTCTCGTTCAGCCTTTTTTTAACCCTTGCATTATGATCTTGTTAATGCCTTCTATCTGCCCATTTGTTTGGGGATGAGCTACTAAAGTGAATCTGAGTTTTATGCCAAGATCTGAAAAGAATGCCTTAAACTTTTCATTATCAAACTGCTTCCCATTATCTGTTATCAGAGTATGAGGTATGCCAAATCTGTAGATGACCTCTTTCCAGAAAAAGTGATGAATTTGAGCTTCTATAATAGTTAGGACAACTTCCTCTTCTACCCACTTGGTGAAGTTGTCTATGGCTATAATCAGGAACTTATTTTGAGACATTGAAACTGGGAATGGTCCTAAGATGTCCATCCTTCATATCGCAAAAGGCCATGGACTTCCAATTAGATGCTGAGTATTGGAAGGCTTGTGAGTAAGGCGGGCAAACTGCTGGCACTTGGAACATTTTTTTAACAAGTTGTAATGCATTTTTGGACATGTTTAGCCAGTAGTATCCTTATAATAATGCCCTCCGAACTAATGAGCTTTGGGCTTCATAGGCTCCATATATCCTTTCATGGATTTCTCTCAGCACGTAGTTGCCTTCCTCCGGTGACACATTTTTACCATAAGTGAGATAAAGATCTTCTGTAAAGTTCTCCATTGTGCATGGAGTAATGTGCAGCTCTAATCTTTAACTTTCGAGCTTTGAGTTTGTCTTGGGGTAAGGTACCCTATTCCAGATATTGAATGATTGGTGTCATCCACTCAGCTACTTCTTAGGTGTTCATTACTTCTACCTCCTCAATACTTGGTTTGATCAGCTCTTCAGTTAGTTCAAGATCTTTAAATATTTGGCTGCCTTCCACTGCTGACTTTGCTAATAGGTCTGCTTTAGTATTTTCAATTTTGGAAATTTGCAAGATTTCCTATTATCCCCTTTCTTGCTCGAGCTTCTTTAGGAGCTATCTAGCCTTTTCTGAATACTTAATCATGCTCGACTCTCTGATCTAGTAAGTTCCTTTAACTTGATTTACCACTAGTTAGGAATCAAAGTAGACTTTAAGATGCTTAATTTTGACTTTTATGGCTAACCTGAGTCTTATGATTAGTGCTTCATATTCGGCTATATTATTGGTGGCATTGTATTTGATTTGGACAACATATTTGACTTTGACCTTTTAGAACAATTTCGGCTCTAGATCCTTATGCTCCGGATTCCCCATCTATGTATAGCTTCCACTCTGGGTATAATAGAGGAATTGTATCCTCTACCATTATTTCCTGTATGAAGTCTACTAGTGCTTAAGCTTTTATTTGCTGGCGAGGTTCATAAATGATGTCAAACTCACCCAGTTGGATCGACTATTGGATGTGACGTCCAAAAGTCTCAGGTCTTTGAAGAATTTATCGTAAGGGAAAGTTTGTTCTGACAATGATTGAGTGAGCTTGAAAGTACTGTCTGAGCTTTCATGATGTATGGATGACCATCATAGCAAGTTTATCGAACTTAGGAAACCGAACCTCCGAGCCTCTGAATATCTTGCTAATATAATAAGCTGGGCTTTGCTGACTTCCTTCCTCTCAAACCAATACTGAAGCAATTGATTCATGACCAATAGAAAGATACAAGTATAAAGCTTCCTCCAGGATTGGCCTGTTGAGTAATGGTGACGAGGATAGGAACCTCTTGATCTCTTCAAATGCTGCTTGACACTCGTTATTCCACTCAAATTTCTTAGTGTTCTTCAAAGCTCAGAAGAGAGGTAAGCACTTTTTGGTTGAGCATAAGATGAATCTTTCGAGTGATATAATTCTTCCATTGAGTTTCTGAAGCTCATTCAGTGATTGTGGAGCTTTCATATTAAGAATGGCTTCCATCTTCTCTAGGTTTGCTTTAATCCCTCTATATAAAATCATGAAACCCAAGAACTTTCCAGCTTCTACTCCAAAGACACATTTATATGGATTCAGCTTAATCCGGTATTGATCTAGTATACAGAGGATTTGCTCAAGATCCTCGGCATGCTGCTCTACTCGTTGGCTTTTGACGATAATGTTAACAACATATATTTCCACATTCTTCCTAATCTGATCTTGGAATACATGGTTCATCAACCTCTAGTAAGTTGCTCTGGCATTCTTCAACCCAAAAGTCATGTAAAAGTAAAGGCCTTCGTGGGTGATGAATGATGTTTTCTCCTGATCCTCCTTCTTTATTGGGATCTGGTGATACCCCTGAGCAGTATCAATGAAACTATATAGGCTATGAAGAGCAATTAAATCCACCAACTGGTCAATTGTTGGTAATAGATAGATGTCTTTTGGGCATGCCTTGTTAAAGTTAGTGTAATCAACACACATTCTATACTTCCCATTTGATTTTTTGATCAATACTACATTGGCTACCCAATCCAGATGTGTGACTTCTTTAATAAATCCAACATCTAACAGCTTCTTTATTTCCTCAATAATCACCTTCTGCCTCTTGTATGCGAACTTTCTCTTCTTCTAAACTATAGGTTTTGCCCCTAGATTAATGTTCAGACTATGAGATGCAATCTAACGATTAACTCCAATAATCTCAGATGCTTTAGAGGCAAAGCTGCTCGAGTGGTTACTGAGAACTCTACTTATTCCTCTTTTGATTTCATCATCAAGCTTATTGCCAATCCTGACTATCTTTCCTTCAACTATCTGCAAAGTCTGGACGTAATCAACTAGCTCTAGATTGGCACCTTGTTTCTCTATCTCCAAGGATTCTAAAGGGAATACTTTCATATGAGGTTTGACAGCCAATTGGTAACACTGTTTGGCTATAGTCTGATCTTCGAGGATTATTATCACTCGGTCTTCCAAAAGGATCTTCATGATTAGCCGCCTAATGCTTGTAACTGTATCAATTTCATATAGGATTGGCCTTCCAATGATTCCATTGTATGTGAGTGGAAGGTCCACTCTGGTGAACAAGGATTTGACAGCCTTGATATCTCTGGTTTCTTAGTTTTCAAATTCCACTATTAACTCTACTACTCCCATTGGTTGGGTTGTTCCCCTACAAAAGCTTATGATGGGGTTTTGGATGACCTTTAAGTCAGTGATAGAGCCTCCCATTGCTTGGTATGCCTTCCAAGCTAATGCGTTGATAATGCTCCCATCATCAATCAGAAGCCTCTTTACCAAATAATTCCTGATGAAGGCATTTACGACCAATGCATCAATATGAGGATGCTGAGTGTGTTCCCCATCCTCGGGTCTGAATATGATTACCGATTTTTACTTAGACATGAGGCATCCCTCCTTCCGAGTTCTCTTCAACTTCTTCTTAATTGGTGCTTCTCCTCCAACGATCATATTAATGACTATAGCTACCTCATTGCACACTTTCTTTTGGTCTGATATATCTCTATTCTGATCATTCGAGTCTCAGTCCTTTCTAATAGTATTTATGAATCTGCCCAGCTTTCCATTCTTGATCAATTATTTAATTGCCCATTTAAGGTCTCGGCATGTATCTGTCTCATGTCTATAATCTCAATGGTATTGGTAGTAGAATCTTATATCCTACATTCTTGTCTTAAATGGACTTATCCTTTTGGCTGGAGTTATACATATGCCATTCTGCTTGATCCACATAAGAATCTTTGATCTAGAGGCATTTAAAGGTGTATACCTTTCAGTTTCTCTTCTGAATCCCTCCACCAGATTTCTAAAACTGTTGTGAGGAGCTGCGGATCTTCTTAGATCAATCCTTTCAGTTTTCTTGTAAGGTGGCTTATCATGATCTCGATGTAGCCTCCTATCATTATCTAGCTTGATCAGCTTTGTAGCCATGGACATAACTTCAGAGAAAGTGCGAGGCTCCTTAGTCATGATTTTGTCTTTGAGTTTTCCCAACCGAGTCCCGTTCTTTATTGCTTCTATGGCACTTCATCGCTTAAATTCTCAATTTGTATAGCAATTTTGTTGAAGTTATCCAGGTAGCTTCTTAACGATTCATTGGCTTCTTGTTTACATATCTGAAGATCATTTATATTCTTGGTAGGATGAACATTGGTGATAAACTAAGTCCAAAACTTTTTAACCAACTCCTCGAAGCAAGAAATAGAATTCTTAGGAAGTTGATAAAACTACATTTGAGCAGTCTTGGTGAATGTGCTAGGGAAAACTCGGTATAAGATCTCATCGTTTACATTTTGGAGCATCAACTTAGTTTTGAATGATGATATGTGGTTGATCGGATCTCCGATGCCATCATACTGATCTAGCTGAGGCAGCTTAAACTTGGATGGGATCTCCGTTCTGACTATTCTGCTCACGAAGGGTGTTATTCCTTCCAGAACACATTCCTCCTCCTTTCATGGACCAGTACGAGCCTTCTGTATGACTTATTCAACCTTCTAAGCTATCTTTGAGTCATCTAAGGCTGAGATACTCATGCTAGACTCTCCTTCTGGGTCTTTATGACCTTCTCTACTTCCACTGAGTATGCTTTGAGTTACAATTGGTGGTATCGCCATATTGTTCTCCACATTAGCTCTTCCGGGATTGTTGTCTTGAATTAAGGCATTTAGCTACTGTTGCATTAGGATTATCTAGGCTTGGATGTTGTTAATCATCGCTTCTTTATTTAATGGAGGTAGGTTTAGTGTCCGGGTTACAATATTTAGATCTGGTGTGCTTAAGGCAGGAGTTCCTGATAGGCTTGGGAAAAGTATGGAGGGTATAGGTCTGCTAGTATGCTGCAGGGGAGCATAATAAAGGAAATTTGTACCCGGAGTTAACTAATCCTGAGTAATGCCGAGTGGCATATGTGTATCAAGGGGAATTTGTGATGAAGGTCCAATATACTGAAGAGGAACTGACGAATTTATTGGAAGGATGGGAGCTGAAGGATTGATTGGAGGTATGGGGGTCGATGGGTTGATCTGAGTAACTGGAGTTGTGCCTGGTGGTGGGCTGGAGGCCATGATACAAGTGCTTTGCTTGGTAGATGATAATGGCTTTGACTCAAGAGATTCCTACAGACAACACTACTTGATAACTCGTTTTTGAAACCTCTGAGTCCTGCAAGCAAATAATCAACAAAGGGAAAAGTGAGAGGTGGGGAATATCCCCATAAACTCTCCGATGCCTAAGTTTAGAAAGATAAAGTGAGTAATGAGCTAAGAATAGAATGAATCAGAATAAGGGATGTGAGGAGTATTTATAGAGATAGTGATGCTCAAACCTGAGAGGAATCCTCATTTGTCTAGGACTTGTTCCTTTTGAGGAGTATCTTCCTACTCGGAAGCCTTCTTATTTAAGGACTTTCTTCCTATTTGGATTGGACACTCTTCCTCTACAAGTAATCCTTCTTTATGATAATAACCGTTATTATAATAGGAATATGTATATGGGGTATCACACCTTATCATCATGGAAAAAAAAGATTTTGAAGAGATGGAGAAGCGGAAGATGACTATGGCCTGCCAGTTTGTTCGCAATAGTAGGAAACCAATTGAAGTATTGTACAAGAAGGTAGCTGATGTCTCCAGCTTGGCAAGAGACTGCTACATCAATAATTCAACTGATGATTTTGATGATGAGAAATTTTCAAGAATTATGTTTCTTGATGGTTGCTTCGTTCTTCATTTCATGCACTGACTCTTATGCAAGTGCGAAAATTTCAAGATGAAATTGCATGTAAAATCTTGGGTGATTCGAGACTTGCTTTTGTTGGAGAACCAAATACCCTTTCTAGTCCTCGATTCATTGATCAGCTTGAGGTTTCAAGATCACGAAAATGAATGGAAGCTACTCATCGAATGCTTCATTAATGAGCATGTTCGTATTCTGCCCCCTCGAGATGATTCATGGTGGGTCAGGGTGCTGAAGCATTTCCCCAGGGCTCAGGCGAATAGTAAAGCTCAAGAAAATAAAGATCATGAACCTGTCCACCTTCTCGATCGCTTCCACTCACACTTAATAAAGAAGAAGACCCCAACAATTAGACGTTCCAAGAAAAAAGACGAAGAAGACTTGTTTCGGTATCGTTCCGCCAAGGATGTGAGCAGTGTGGGAATCCATTTCAAGCCAAGCAGTAGTGACAAATTCACCAACATCAAGTACGAATTCACATCCTTAGCTGCAACTCTCAGACTTCCTCATATAAACATAGATGATTTGATAGAGTCTTTGATGTTGAAATTGGCAGCATACGAAACATGCCCAGATGCATCTGACAGTTTAGAGATTCCTTCTTATATATGCTTTATGGATGCACTGATCGATCATCCTAAAGATGTGAAGTTGATGCGATCAAAGGGGATACTCCTTAATTTTCTTGGAAGTGACAAACACATTACAAATCTTCTCCACAAAATATCAGATAATCTGGTGCCTGATCGTTATGCATATATCGATGCTGAGAGGGCGATAGAATCGTACTACAAGAACCTGATAAAGAAATGGATGGCTGAGTGGATACATACTCATTTTAATAGTCCGTGGACATTCTTGGCATTTGCTGCTGCGGTTTTTGCCCTTATACTAAGTGCCATTCAGACTTATAAAACTGTATATCCAAGAGAAGATGGGACTGAATGCAAATCCTCACCATCCAATTGCCAACATTAGATCTTCTGTTCATTTATCCATGTGAGATTTCTGGTTGATATTCCTGTTACCATATTCCAATGCTGTGGTTTTTTTTAATCTATTATGTTTTTAACCAGTAACTTATTGTTTTATTTTATTTGAAAAAACTCATTATTTGGCCCTGAATTTTTAAGATTTCTTATATTTTCAAAATTTTTGTTGTGTTTTATTGAGCCTTTTATTATGATTAAAAATCAAATAAAATATGGTTTTTTATTTGGTTGTTGTGATTGATTGCCTAAATTACTTCCTCTTGCTTACAGTTTATATCATGTTTAATTCATGGAAAAAAGTTGTATGTTGCAATCGGTGACATTTATAGTATGTCGTGGGAATATAATATTTAGCAGGCCATTCATAATATTTGAATTGTATCGTCGTCCTTTATGCTTACTAAAAACTTTGTAAAACTTTTATGAAAAATAAAGCTTGTGAACTATTTCTACCGGACTGGTGATATGTCGGAGCCTTCTTCCTTTGCACATGATTTAGTAGAGGCATTTGTTTTTTACCCTATAAAACTTGTTAATTGGCAAATTAAGATTCTGAACATTAGCCGAAATTCCTTAGTGCAATATTTCTATGATCATGATCATGTTATAGGAAGGATGGTTAAGAAAATAGTTTAAAAACTAATTATGGATTTATCCTTCTTACAATATAGTCTCTTCCTAAAAAAAGTGGAAATTTTTTTTTTTGAACAAAGAAAAGGAAATTATATTAATAAGCAGAAATACATGGGCCAACACATTGATGATAGGCCATCACACATACAAGGCTAGTACAATTGAGTGGGCTAATATGGAGATAGAGCCCAAATACATGTTTTAGGGAATTAACCCTAATTTGATGA
>CATIWK010379458.1:0-12124 GCA_949634005.1 Mallotus japonicus
TTTTACAAGAAATTAAATTATAAAGGTTTGATCTTTTTATACCAACACTCTTATAATTTATAGAAAATCTCTTTATTTGGATAATATTATTTTCTAATTTTTAATCATTAGAATTATTAATTTATTAAATAAACAATTCATATAATATTAAGAACAGAAAGATCCACTGAATACATAATATGTTGGATATAAATGTTCTCACCTAGTGCATAATAGCCTGGGTAATGTATCGACGTACCTGTATTAACAAAATAAATGATAAAACACTGTATTAACAAAACAAATATTAAAATAAATTAGGAAAATAAAGATATCTGCACCTTGTAAATTATTAATATATATATATATATTTTACAGAATGTAGAACTTGTTCAAATATTGTACAGAGCAAATTCATTTCTTGTCTTAATTATAGACCAGAATCGTAACAATATATTAATTTAGTGTATTAGTCTAAAAAAAATCAAATATTTATAATTTTATAAATTTGTTTTATACTTTTAATTTTGACATAAAATTCTAATTTATATCCCAACATTGATTTTGATCAAAATTGAGTATAAAGGTATGTCGTAATATTTTAAGTGGTATTGTCGATGTGTGTCCTATTTCTACATCAAGTTCCTATTGATGTATAAAATTCAAATATGTGCAATTTGTAACGTTAAAGTTGTCCAAAATTCTAATTTTGGCAAATATATCTCAATTTTTCTCATTATATTATATTTTACTATTAAAATTTTTTAAAATTTTACTATATATATAGTACATTAATCTAATTAATAAACTATTTTGAAAATAAATTATTTTATATAATTAATAACTGAAAATATTATTATAGTTAAACACATATTGATATATGTATTAAAAAATTTTACTATTACAATATTATTTTTTAAAAATATGTAAATTTAATTTTAATACATTTATTGATACTTTTCAACCTTTTATAAAAATAATACATGTATGGACAACATGTATTTAATTATAATACTATTTTTTTGAGAGAGAAACTATTATTAGTTATTAATTATGTGAATGTATTTTATATTTGAAAAAGATTATTAATTAGATTAATATATGTTGTTATTAAATGAATGATATATATTTAAAAGTTTTATATTTAAACAATAAAAATTTAAAATATAATTAACTACTAAATAATATATATTTAATAAAAAAATGTATTTTTTTCAAAAAAAAAATTAGAATATTTATAAATAAATTAAAATTTTAATATAAATTTGCTACAAATCACAATATTTGATCTTTTTAAACTAATATGCAACTGATGTTGTAATAAAATCCGCATCAATAGAGTTAACTAGAATATTAAGTCAACATCTTCACACTCAATTTTGGTTTGATGGTAAGTTATATTTACTAAAAATTGGCTGAATTTTAAATATTTATGTCGAAATTAAGACTTTAAAAAATTTATAATAAATCATAAATATTTAATTTTTTAAGACTAATAGATCTAATGATTTTATAATATATTTGATGGCGCAAGGGAGGAATTAAGATATATATATATATCATTGTTTTATGCTTAATTTTCCTCTAGGGTTCTGTAAAATAGATAAGTGTATAAACTTGCAAAAAAAAAAAAAAAAAAATTGCAACAAAACAAAGTCCAAATGGTCTTACCACCAAGACGTACCAGTCTTCGAAGCAAGACTGAAAAAGAGGGAAAAAGATAATATTTAAAAAGAAAGTTCAGACAAAAGGGATAAAACTAAGCAAGTTTAGGCATAATCTATTAGTATTTTGATATCAAACTAAAGCAATGAAGAAATTACTATTATTTTAATCTTTTTATTTTACTTTAAAAAATAATAAAAATATTTTAGAAGTGACTTTTTCGTAATAAACAATATATCCAACTAGAAAATTCTTATTTATTTTGAATATATTATATCCAACTGTTAGATTTATGATCAATGATGTATGTATATCATATTATGATCAATGATGTATGTATATCATATTTTTACTCATCAAATGTAATATATATATATATATCACATATTTATCAATTGGATGTAATACTTTGAGTATTTAAAAAATCTTCCAACTACACTTCTAAATTAGCTTCCAAAAGGATTGATAAAGAAAGGCCACTCTTTTTCCTCCTAATAATACTCACTCTTTTTTTTAGGTATTCTTATGATTTTGACAAAAAATCAAATAAATACACCTAAAAATTAACCATTTTTTTCTCAGGCAAAAATCACTTTCCTCTCTGTCAAATTGATTTTAAGAATATAAATTTATTAATGATATATCAATATTTATTATTTATTATAGTCTTAACTTTTAACAGTTTTTTTTTAACCATATTGAACGAAAGAATAAACTTTTCACCTTTCGCATCCTCAAATAAATAATATATTGGTGCATAACTTCCAGGTGGTTCTTCAAATGAATGCCAGATTCCTATCTTTCTTACTGAAAAACAATAGCATTAGTAATGAGAGAAATAAAAATATTGAAAAAGAATAGTGGAATGGTTCTTGGTTCTTACTATAGTTTAGATCCTCGAGTATCCCTGGAAATGACAAAAAATAATTATAAACGAAATTCTAACATTTTTTCCTTAATTTTTAATTTAAATTTAAAAAGACAATTACAATGTAAATTCTTAATTATAAATTTACAATTTTGATGCTTCATCACTCATTCCCTTATGGAGGCAAGGAATAATTTTTATAACATAATAAAAAAATTTATAATACAATTAATATAATATATAATTTTTATAATAAATAACATAAGACTAATTTTTAGTATATAAAAAATAATTATTAATCTATTTTCATATATCAATAATATTGGTTATGATTCTGATTTCAATTCCTTTATAAACCAAACATTTTGCTAAAAATTTTTATTTTTCATTTTTTCATTTTCATTTCAATCTCAACCAAATCAACCTAAATTTTATCATGGTACCGAGTAACCATGCAAGTTGATCGGATGTACAGTTTATAATAATAATAACAGACAGATAGATAGATAGATAAAGAAAATAATATTTAAATTTTTAAAATTTTAACAATTAATTTTAAGAAAATTTTAATAAAAAATTTAAAATTTAAAATTTATTTTTAATAAATTTATCTATGAGTTGATATATAGACAGAATCAAATTAAGTAGTGCGATGAATTAAAGTTGAAATTAATGTAGTGCATAAATGTATATTTGGCTAATATATAACAAGAGGCAAAAGAATAACTCACCCCTGGCGTAATATCGCAGCATAACTGCATGGACAAACAAAAATAAAGTTGAAATTAATGTAGTGCATGAATATATACTTGGCTAATAATATGTAAACAAGGCAAAAGAATAACTCACCATTGGGGCTGTATGGCGGCGGTGGCGGCAGTGGCGGCGGTGGCGGCGGCTCCACTATCACTGCGTCTGCATGGACAAACAAAATGTTGGTATGTAGAATGTCTAATACACACTACAAGCCAAGCATCAGAAGACAGGCTTGGAGATTTTTTTTTTTTCCTTCTTCTTTTTCCTTTTACAGATTCCGCAAGATCCATATCCTGGGCATGCTTGGTCATAGGCCAATAGCAGAGGACATTTTATCTCCTTAATTTATGTTAAAATTTCAATAAAAATCAAATTAATTATTGTAGATAAAATATTAAATTTATATTTTCTATATCAATTAAGTTCATAATCTAATAAAATGATAAAAATGATTATTTTACAACTTTTTATAAATAAATATTTTATTTTAAAAATACTTTATACTAAAAAAATTAATATTTATAGAATTATAAAAAATAAAAATCAAAGAAACAATATTTTATAAAATACTAAGATTCCTACATTCTAAGTTGTAAAACTTTAAAACTTAATAATTAAATAATCAATAAAAATAATTATGAAGATGTAAATTTTATTTTAATTTTAAACTAACATTATTTAACTTTATACAAATAAACACAATATTTTAAAATTTAAAATTAAAATAAGTGAATATTAAAAAATTATATTTATAGTTTAAAAAATAAATTGATTATTATAGATTACAAATACTTTTAATTGTATACTTCTTATCTTACTTAATTAAGTTCATAATCTTAAAAATAATAAGAATTATTCTTTTATACTTTTTTAATAAATATTTAATTTAAAATAACAATTAAAAATTTTCTCTAAAATTTAAAGAATAATTTAATATTGATAAATTTATAATTAATGTAAATCAAAGTACCTTCTATTTTTAATATTTTTTCCTTTTACCATTTTAGTAATTAGTTTTTAATCAATCACTCTACCCAATAATTATGTTAGCCATTTGCATTGATAAGCTAATAATTAATCCTATTTTGATTTTAACAAAATAATTTTGTTATTCTAATTGTTCAAGTGTGCATATATTAAGCTTGAAAAGAACTAAAAAATGGAGCATTGCAAAAGGACTTACTGTGGTCACGATCTCTGTCCCAATCGTGACCCCATCATGATTGAAATAAAATAAACAAGTCAAATAAAATTTGAAGAACCAGTAGTCCTCACGGTCTTCATCACGACCGAGACACTGCTCATGAGAAGCGTCACGATGGAGCTCACGATCAGGTGCCAATCATGATCAAATGTGCTTGCTTTGTGTTTTGATCCAGTAGCCCTCACGGTCTCATTCATGACCGGGATGCTGTTCGTGACATCCATCACGGTCCAATCACGAGCATGATCAAATGGACTCAATTTTAGATCCTTGAAGCAGTAGCCCTCACGGTTGCCATGCCGCTTGTAACACCAATCGTGACAAACATCACGATGTCCATCATGAGTATCATCACGAGCTGCCTCAACTAAGCCAACGGTCCAGTAATGCTCATGATCTTCATCACGATCGCGACCAGATCGTGACGAGCCAAAAGTCAACTTTTCAACGGCTATTTGAAAGCTCAACGGATAGTTTTTCATGGATCATGATCATGACCATGGTGATCACGACCATGACTAGTATGATTTTTGCAAAAAGTTAAAAGGACATTCAAATTAAGTTTTGAATGAATTATGGGCGAAATCATTAATCCTAACAGCTATAATTGAAATGCTTACTATAAATACAACCTCAAAATTTCATTTTAAGGTTAAGAGACTTGTTTATGCATTATATACTTTCAAGCATTCAATTAAGCTCTCAAAATTCTCTTTTAATCATTTTTGTATTTGATCAACTCTTGTGAGAGTTTGGTGAGTGTTAGAATAGAAATTTTTGTTCTTCTATTTTCTGGGTTTAAGAAAACGGGAAGTGAGGTTCTATTCTAGAAGAATTGGTTTAAGTATTTAGCTATTAAAACACTTGGGAATTTGGTTTTAGTGTGAGCCTCGAAAACACTTGTGAATTGGTTTTTGTGTGAGCCTTGAAAACCCAAGTTGTAAGGTTTGAGTTGAGCCTAAAACTCAAGTTTGTAATCTCAATCTTGTGAATAAGATTGTGGGGATTCAAAATCCTAACTTGGGGATAAGTTAGGTGCAGACGTAGGATTGTTGAGAATCCGAACTCCTTAAATCTTTGTGTTCTTCATTCTTCCTTCTCAACATTCTTTCAATTCTTGCTTATTTGTTTTTAAGTTTCGATTTTATTCGATAGCCCTATTCACCCCCTCTAGAGCCCTTTCAAACTATTTATTAATTATTTACTTTATTATTCGTCTAATAATATCTCATATTAAATCATTCGTAATCTAATAATTGTAATTCTTTAATAATTATTACATCATAATTATAAATATTAAATCAAAATTAATAACATTTTATACCACATTATATTAACAAGGTATTATAAACTCTACATTATAAATTATAAAAATCATTAATGAAGGTTTAAGTTTTGTTTTAATTTTAAACATATATCATTCAAATTTATACATGTAAATAAAATATCTTTTGTTTTGAACTAAAATACGTGAATATTAAAATTAAACATATATCATTTAAAGATAACTAAAAAAATACATAAGTTTGTAAATCATATACTAATATTAATAGAAATTATGATTTAAAAACAAAAAAATTAAAAAAGATAAAATAGTAATTAATAGTAGTAGTAGTTGTAGTAGTAGTAGTAGTAATAATAATAATAATAAATTCATTAAAAAACTTTTCTAAGAATATGTTTGGTATAAATGAATTCCACAAAATTTTGTGGAATTCATTTACAATTCCAAATTATGCGTGTTTGATTTAAATGAATATGTTGTAAAATTCATTTGCAATTTTAAATTTTTAAATTTGTGGAATTGATTATAACTATATCAAAATCTAACAAAATGGTTGGAATTTTCAAATGAATTCCACAACTTTTGAGTCTATATTTCTAAATGACTAAAATACCTCCCATTATTATTTTTTTCAAAATTATCTTTCTATTTGAAAGGACATTTTTTTACCAAAATTAAAAATTAACTTGAATTTTAGATTTATACTGAATATAATATAATAAAATATGAAATGAATTTGAAATAAATTTTATAAACCATTCATTCGAATAAGATATATTTCACTAATAAAAATTCATTTGAAAATGAATTTTACTACGAATTCATTTTAAAAATGAAATGAATTCTTTAGAGGAATTAAATTATAATGTAAAAAAATAATAAAGAACTAAATAAGAATATGAAATTAAATATGAAAGTGTTTAAAAGATAATAATTGCACAAATTCGGATATGTATAAGGTTCAACCTCGAGTAACAAAAATTTATTGATTTGGATAAAGTATCAAATGGTCAAATTAGTCGAATATCAATCTTGCAGTAAATAAACTTAAAACATCTACTTAATCGGCCTTTATTGTTGTTCATCAAAACACCTAAACCCAGGGGAAGAAGGAGATTCCTTTATGAAGCCAAATGGGAAACTTTAGAAGGATGGAACGAAGAAATTGCAAGATCGTGGAGTGGAGCTATAACACAACATTCTGGTAATGCTAATGTTCACCTCAAGCTCAACAGCCTTCGCCGGGACTTGATTATGTGGAATAAGAACAGATCAAGGGATAGTAATGAGACTATAGAAGCTCAACAACGCAAAGTGGAAGATTTGATGTTTGGCCCTCTGGATAGTGAAAAACAGATCCAAATTAAAACTCTTCAGGACAGAATTGAAGCTAGTTGACAGCAGGAAGAGGTATATTGGATGCAGAGAGCTCATATCAAATGGCTTCAAGAGGGTGATAAGAATACAAAATTCTTTCACGCCTCTGTTATACAAAGACGACAGCAGAATCATATTGGTAAAATTCGTTTGGATTTTGTTTTTTTAAGTTGTATGAATTTTATTTTTATATTAATAAAGTTCTTGGACAACAGAAGTGTGATGTGAACGCTAAGAGAGTGTCAACCTAATTGAGATGTTCAGATGCGTTTTCTGATTTTTGGACTTCAATTTTTACTGAAAAATATATTTAAGGAATAGATAAATAATTTTTAATTTTATTCATCATTACCAAAATATCCATAACTAATAATTTAAGAAATTGCTATTATTGTTCATTATTCTTTTTTAATTTTGTGATATAATTTTCATGGATTATATTTATTATGAAAATTAAAAGTAAAATTAGAATGTAAAAAATAAAAGTTTTTGAATTTGTATGACTAGATTGTAAAAAAAAAATTTAAATTTATTGACTGATGTATACAACTTGATTGTAAAATAACTTTTTGAAAAATTTAATTATATAAATGATAAAATTTGTAGAACTGAAAATGTTATTATCATTTTTTATTATTAATGAAAATAAACCTATGTAATGGAAAAATGAAAAGTCAACTAAAATACTCCTATTGTTTCATGATTGCATCCTCCAAACCAGTACACTTCCAAAATTTTCATTATCCTTGTAACTGAATCTAATTTTTTTTTTTTCAATCTAAAATTTTTAAAACAGACTATCTATTGGTTTAATTCATAAGTCAAATCAACTTTTTTGGTTAGTTATATCCTTGAGGCAAATTAATTTTTCAACCAGCCTTTAAAACTATATTTATTTTACAATTTCTTCCTAAAATTACATAATATTTTAGGGCAAAGGGTCAGTTGATTATAGTTTGAAGTTATATTGGACCTTCATATTCTCCAAAGAGAATTTTTTTTTAGAGAATTTTTCTTTTAAAATTAGGCTATATTGATTTTCTTAAAAAAAATTACAATCAAGTTATATAAATTAAAAAAAATAATTTTTACGGTAGACTAACAAAAAAGTATTTAGACTAATAAATAAAATTGACAAAAAATTTTTTAAAATGTATGCCACCTGGTTTTTAAATTTTTAAAATTCGTAAGCCTACAGAAATTTTTTTAAAAAAAATTTAAAGAAGTTCTTATACAGGCTTAAAAATTTTAATAATTTATAGTCAAGTGATATAAATTTTTAAAAATATTTTCATTAATTTTATTCATTAGTCTAAGTAACAATTTGCTAGCCAACTGCTAAAATTACATTTTATCTAATTTATAGGATCTTTCAATTCTGCACATACTAAATTAATAAAAAATTTAAAGTTGTCTTAAAAATAGTAACTTTTCTTTTTAACAAATAAAAGTTAATATCATGAAAAGTATGGCTCTATTTTTCATAAACAATTATTTTTCATAAAAATAATATCTATTTTTCATGAAAATAGTATTCATGTACAATTATACGTCGTAGATTTAATGCAAAATAGTATCATTCACAAAAAAAAAAAAAATCGTACAAGAAAACTTTTGACTTCATGAAATGTATGGGAATTCTTTTTGTGAACCAAATAATTTTTTTGAGAATAAAATAAGTTTATGAAATATATGAAATTAATGAAAAAAAAATCATTTTTTCGTTCTTATAAAAATATTCTATGTTATAAAAGATGGACAACCTTTTTATACTTTTTTTTATAAATTAAAATATTGTTTCGTATAAGTGTATGAACATATGTAATTTTAATATTATTTTAATCAAATTAGCATATGTAAAAAATTATACAAGAAATAAAGTAAAAACAAAAGTATTAAATATGTTTTAAAAATTAATTAATAACGATGGTGAAGTTCTATATTTTATCAATAAATTCTATGATTTTGCCAAAAAAAAAAATACTTATGCCAAAAAATACCCTCCAAATGAATTTTTCCTCCTACATTTCTCCCTTGATAAAAATTAGCATATGTAAAAAAAAAAATTATTAAACATATTTAATACTTTGTTCATATAAGTGTATGAGCATATGTAATTTTAATATAATTTTTTACTTTATTTCTTGTATAAATTCCTTGTTTTTTGAGGATCTATAACATTATTTTTTTGACGGCTAAAATAATTTTTCTAATATTTTAATAAAATTTGTGGTTTTATAAAACAGTAGAATATGGCTTTGGCTTATGCTTGAACATCACCAAGCTAGAAATTAAATACAAAAACAAGAAAATATTTAAGGAAAGAACAAAAGGACGTGCAATCGCGTACCAATGTCATTCGAACAGAAGAATCTGTTGACTTGATCTAGTCTGCAGGGGTTGTCGTCATAGTAATCACAGCAACCATTAATCCATGACAGCTCGAACCCAAGCGCCATGATGTTGTGAACATCCATATAGGAAATGTTGCTCACTTGTTTTGGCATAAAAGATGCCTTAACATAATGCTCTATACGGCACGAATTCACCAATTCCATTACCCCAGTGGACCCATTGATATTGACATAAGAATAACCCGAGTCATCCGTGCTATTGATGCAGGGAGAAGTATCTATATAGAGCGGAGAATTCAATATTCGATGTTGGCACCTTACGAAAACTAAGCTCTGATAGAATTCTTCCTCATAATGTTGCCGATAGTCGTTGAAGAATCTGTTTAAGTAATGGCTAGGGATGGAGGAGCAATTATCCTTATGGATACCGGCATCCACTACTCGAATTGTGAAGTTATTGTAATTGATAGACAGAACGTTGTATTTTGCAGAATCCAAGTAAACTACTGTAATGTTGTTTTCACAAGACAGTATATAGTTCTCGTGGCCACAGTTTGTTGGATCTGTTTGCAACCGAAAGGGGTAGCTAATGTTAAGGATGTTGCCACAAGAAGAAGGCGGACACTGATAATTGATAGTTCTAGCGTAGCAACAATGATGTAATAGCAATCCCAGAAAAAGAAGGGCTGCATGCACAGCAAAGAGGCTCCTTGCAGTGATCATTGATGAAAGAATTAAAGAGATGATGATGAAACAGCAGTGAGAGTGGTATGGATGATCATTTAGATATATATATTGTTTCAGTTGTATTGTTTAGAGAGGACAAAAGTAAATATGCAGTTCTCATAGGAAACTTCAGAGGACTTGATGATGGATGTTTATCTCGTGGAAATCAAAGTCCACGCGTGTTTGAAAAGAATAAAAACTGCTACCGACTCCAATAATAGTATTATTTTAATTTCACGTGTATTACATTCATTTGAGAAAAACATTACTCCCCGATCTAAATACTTTTTTTTTTTTTATCATCTTTTAATGAAAGGACAAGATTTTTTTTTTTTATCTTTTTCGTCAACAAACATTTTTTTAGATTAAAAATGACCATTAGATTTATATTTTGTAGGTATTGACTCTGAAGTTTGAACAGAACTTATTAAAAGAGAAAATACAGACTAAATTCGGCTTAGTCTGAAAAAGGAACAGTATGTCCTCCTCTTACCCTCGTCATCTTCAAATTTCAGCTTTCAGACTGTCCAAAATACCTACCTGAAATGGTGATGAGAATATTAAGTAATAACCTCATCGTCAACTTCGGATTTTGCAGCTCGCATGCTACAACACTTGCGAAGAAGACTCCGAAGTGCAGCGCATGTGTCCGCATCTAACGGAGTGTCGACTGCTGCAGATAGGGCAAAAAGCCACATGCAGTCATTTTTTGATAGTGTGTCCATGGTCTCTGCCAAGCTTATGCGCTTCCTCAACATTGAAACTCGTGCAAAAGCATCCATTGCTAGAATTGTAGACAATTTAGGGTAGTTGCAAGAAGAATCACCAACAGAAATTGTTTTCTGAGAGTATGCTGATATTTTACAATCCTCAGCATTTGCCATAGACGCCTGATCAATGGGGTCATCAAGGCAGGAATCACCAGCCAATTCATAAGAATGGTGTTCATCAGTTCCAAGGTTATTAAAATTTTCAAGAATGGAATTTTCATCAAGCTGATAGGAGGAAGTTTTCTGGTCTTGAGCAATAGCCATTCCTTGCAGCTTACATGAAATTTCACTGCTTGAATCCCCATTATGAGATAAATACTGGGAAAAAGAATGAAGAAGTCAGTTCTATAGAATACAAGGCCATTGTGCAAAATAGCATCCTCCCATCTTTTTATTGGGTAGTATAATGAACCCTGATTTTTCTAGTTATTAATCATTTCTCTTATTATTCTAAGACCAATTAGAGCTCCATTTATAGTCATTAAATCCCCGCTTAAAGTAAAAATTAACATAACATAATATACAGCAACAATCAGCACCACATATTATTTTTTCAATAACTATAACAAGCACTAATTTTTATAATTGACTTTGAACAAATATTATAGGCATGAAATGAACACATTCATTTTCAAGCAAGGAAAAAAAAAGGAAGCTGCTAAGTCAAGAGTTTGGAACAAAATCATACCGTCTGAAGCTCTGAAATTTCAGTAAGAAATGTCCTACTGCTTCAATGACTGTAAATGTTGTGGACATTTTGTGATCTCTGGAATCTGAGGCTTATAAATACTTTGTTCTTTATTAACTTTACTTTTCTCAAGCTTGGCCATCTTAAAGTTAGGAATATGAGAAGCTTCCCCCCTAAACAAATAAGGAAAACAAGAAATCAGTTTAATGCCTAAAGCACACTTCAAGTTTATGCTCAAATTCCTCTCCTGGCAATGCTCAAGCTAATGCAAGTAAAAAATAAATTGTGTAAACTTCAAGTAAATAACTTAAAATTGTGTCTGGGACTTAATTTAATCTTTTGGTATTTTAACAAGAGAAGGTGAACAATGCTATCCATCTTTTGTAATTTCTTACTTTATTATTATTTTAAACTTTTTAATTGGAAGGTTTTTAAATTTAATTTTACAATAT
>CATIWK010379527.1:0-10268 GCA_949634005.1 Mallotus japonicus
AGGTGAAGGAGAAGAAAAGGAACGAGCAAAGATGGAGATAGATTTAGGAAAAATTCCATTTGGCATGGATTTCCATCCGCATGATCAAATGGTGGCTGCTGCTCTTATCACCGGCCATCTTCACCTGTTAGTCTTGTTCTAATTCCCTTTCTTCTTCTTGCTAACTGTTGTGTTGTTTTAGCATCTTCTTAATTTTTTTCTTCTTACAGCTACCGCTACAGTGCTGATTCCTCACCTCAAAGGTATATTTAATTCAACTATAACTACTCTTTTCCGGCTTTTTCTGATTACCCTTTTTTTTTTCTAATTGAATTTGGCATAATTGGTATGGTTAATTGAAGGTTGTTGGAAGTTCAAGCGCATAGTGACTCCTGTAGAGCTGTTCGCTTCATCAACGATGGCCATGGTATTGTTACATTTTTTGTTGTTTCACATATTTTGTTCATGTAGAGCTGTTGTTCTTGATGTTTCTAACTCTATGCATTGTGCTATCAGCGTTGTTGTCTGCCTCTAGTGATCGCTCAATTCTAGCAACGGATGTTGAAACTGGTTCCCCTATTGCTCGTGTTGAAAACGCTCATGAGTATGCCCGCGTTTCATACTTCTTTAAACTTACGATTTTACTCTTTCTACGTTTCATATTTCTTTAAGCTTACGATTTTACTCTTTCTTTTATTCTTATACATGTTCTAATAACTTATTCTCATTCAGGGATGCCATTTTTAGTTTGATCAATCTCACCGACTCTACTATTGCAACTGGGGATGATCAAGGATGTATCAAGGTTAACCATTTTTTTAATTTTTATTTTTATTTTTATTTTTTTAAAAAACATTCCAGCCCCCTTTCAAGCTTATATGCATTTGTAGGTATGGGATACCAGGCAACGTACTTGTTGCAATTCCTTTGATGCCCATGAAGACTATGTTTCTGATATGACCTTTGCACCTGATTCCATGAAACTTCTAGGAACAAGGTGTTCAATACTGCAACCATTTTATCTACCTTCTTAATTTCTTTACATTACTAAAGTATAAATATGTATCCTTTAAGATTCTGAGAGCAATGGGGGGGTTATCTTTATGAGAATGTATATTATTTTGACAATCTTCTGTTATTCGATTCCTTTGTTATGTATGGACTTGAATCAGGTATTCAGGTTTTAGAAGTCCTTTATGATATTTTCTGGGGTTGTTAGTTGTTTAAAAAAATGTCAAATGTTATTTTTACTCTTCCATGTTTTTGCGTGTGTGGTCCCATTTTGCACCCTGAATGTTTAAATGGGATTTGCAATTTTCTATTGCACATGTGATCTTTTTTCCTCAGTGTATTTTGAGGTGAAACTATGTGTCCTTTTTGTACTTTTCAGTGGAGATGGAACTCTTTCAGTTTGCAACCTTCGAAGTAATAAAGTAAGGTACTCTTTATGCTCAAATGAGGTTACAGGGTTTTGCTATGTGAGTAATTTGGTCTATGTTTATGACAGGTCCAGACTCGGTCTGAATTTTCTGAAGAGGAGCTATTGTCCGTTGTTATTATGAAGGTATTGTTTCTCTAGGAAAAGATTCTGTATTTTTTTAATAAGTTTTATATGTAGGGAAAAAAGGATGAAGATATATTATGAATGGTTAAGACCTAAGACATGTGCTCCATCCAGAAGAGTGATTTATTCTTGTAGTGGGAAACTGGGAATGATTAGCAGACATTCTCATGTGTTTTTTTCTACTAGTGGTTTTACCCTTTGATGGCATAAATGTATGTCTAGGCAATAGAGTATAAAGATTTCAATTGATAAAGGTCATTCTAAAGGGAATTTCCAAACAATGATTCTTCTCACTTGTGGCTGTGATACTTCCTGTATTGTAACCTGTAAATTGTTGTTGCCAGAATGGTCGGAAGGCTATTTGTGGATCACAAAATGGAACATTATTGTTGTATTCGTGGGGTTTTTTCAAGGACTGCAGGTATTTTTGCTGAACTAAAATGAGTACTAGAAACTTAGGGCATATGGAAACAGCTTATTTCCATGAAATGAAGAGTTTCAGTTGAATCTCTTTTGTTCTTGTATTTACATGTATGTGTGCGTCTGCATGTTGATGTCTTGCTCCTTGAAATTTCCTGAATATTCATTTGATTTCCAGTGACCGCTTCATTGGCCTTGCTCCAAACTCTATTGATGCTTTATTGAAGGTGAGTTGCTAAATTTTATGTAGTATTTTATTTAGCTTTCTTTGGAACTTTAGCCATCCAGGAGTTGTTTTATGGGAACATGTAAATTGCTTTGTTTTAGCTTGATGAAGATAGAATCATTACTGGATGTGAGAATGGACTCATCAGGTGAGAATGGACTGAATGTGAGAGTATTCTTTCATTTCAGTTGGATCACATTTATTTTAGTACTTTGGTTAAATATTTTCTTAAATATTTTTCAGTCTGGTAGGCATATTACCCAACCGAATCATCCAACCACTTGCTGAGCATTCAGAGTATCCCATTGAGCGCCTTGGTATACTATATCTCTTTTTCTTATCAGCAACTTTACATCAGCTGAATTTCATGTAACATAATTGAGTATATCTATGTTATAGTTCATATACTGTGTTTGATTTTTGACCTTGTTGTTCGGGTTTTGAATCAGTCAATGCTGTCTATGTTGTTGCCTTCCTTGGCTGAGCTTGTGTTTTTACTCGTTGTAACAACTTAACAACCTTAATTGATATTTGGTATTGTTTGTTCTTCTAGCCTTTTCTCATGACAGAAAGTTTCTTGGCAGTATATCACACGACCAAATGTTGAAGGTGCATGAAAAACCCACACCCATGAGTATTTCTTCAAGCTTTCTTTTTCTTAAGTGTCCTAACTCAACCATTATGATATATTTACTCAGCTGTGGGATTTAGATGATTTATTGCAAAATTCTGGAGATGCTGAAAATAATCAAGGTGTTGCCAGTGACAATGATAGTGATGAGATGGATGTTGATACTAATCCTCCTAAGTCTAAAACAGGTACTCCTTATATATATATATATATATTTTGGAATGAACAACTATTGTCAAGCTTCTCTGAGACTTATGGATAAGTCTTGGTTTGTGAATCTTTAAGGAATATTATTAAATAATTATTACTTTCTTTGCATTATGATGGAACTAAGTCATTGATTTCTCCTAATATTAATCACAAAGCTTTAACCCATTTCGTTTGATAATTTCCATATCAGTAATAGTTAGAAAGACTGGATAAGTTAAATTATTTTACTGAAATAACTAACATGCCACCCTATGTATTTTGAATTGTTAAAGCAAACATAGATGCAAAAGCTACCTTTATTGGTCAGTGGTAATATCCTGCCTGCTCATTGATTAATACTTCACAGTGTGACATCTTACAGTGAGATGTAAAAATGTACTTTACCTAGTAACTTATGCCAGAATTAGGATCTTTGTTTCTACTTGGTTTGGATCTAGTATTTGAATGTCCAGTGGAAATCACATTTGACACTGATAATGCTGTTTCTCATTTACGTTTAAGATCCAGTTCTACAATCTCTGGGGTTTTAGTACTCTTGGAAAAAAAAGCTTGTGTTGAGCTGTAGGAATTAAGGACACTTGAATACATTGTGATTACTTCTTCCGTTTTGATTTTTTGCTTTTCAAAAGAAAGTTTTGCACTCTTATGATCTTCAAATGTTACTGTGAGCTTCTGTTTCTGGCTGTGCCACATATAGATCTCTTTAAAGCATCTCTAACATCAAATTTTTTTTTGAATTTGTTATGTGTTGATTTCATGCTCGAGCTCTCTTATGGGTTATAAATATGATATGATTTTTGAATTGTGATTTTGGTTTGTGCTGCATTGAATTTTAATGTTCCTTGTATTTGCAGGGAGCAAGAGAAAAAATGCGCAAACTAATAGTAGTACAAGCAATTTCTTTGCGGACATGTAGGATGATTGTGGTATGCAGTATCATTACTTTGTTATAACTACCTGTTCAGTGTGGATATCCTTGTATATGCTTCATAGGCAACCTTAAAACATGGTTTGGCTAGGAGACAAGGATGGCAGTTTTGATCATATGGCAGATATCAGAATTTTTGGCTTGTTAGATTGAACTTTGACACATGTTTTACTGTATTTTATTTCCTTTCAAGGGGAATAGGCAATGTACATTCGCATTGCTGATAAGTAAATCTATTGATATAAATATTTCTGGAGCATTGTAGTAACTGTTAACAAAATGCACTGTTAATTATGGCTTAAATGTGAATCGTTGGTTTACTCTTTGCTTCTAAGTGCATAATAAGCTTATTTTTTCCCCCTCTTCTATCTGATTGTAGAATCAATGAGACAAATAAAATTATTTAAATCCAGTCTTTGTTTTTGAGTGCATAATACCATTTTTAACACTTATCATGATATGGTATTTAATTTTCTATAATCCTAGATGATTGATAGTTATGCTGGATCAGGGAAACATATTGAATTGTTTGTAGGGTTCTGCCGCTCATTTGGATTTCAATTATCTTGGAGGATTGTTGCTCACACTAATTTGACTTTAGTAAAGTCGCAGAGATTCGTTGCAGCAGTGTTGTTTTCGCAGTTTTTAATCTTACTGTCTCGAGAAACAAGACAATCACAAAGGTTAACTCCAGTATTCAGGAACTGCAAGTCAATAGATTAACTGTAATAACTACTGATTGTAATAAGAAGTTGGGGCAAATAGGTAAAAGAATGAGAACAAATAATGTAAATCTCTTCCCAATTTAAAGTGGCATACTATACATCTCCAACATACATTTAAGCTCAAAAATGAATGACAGGAAAGCATACGGATACCCAGGGGAGTAAAATGCTCTCTCTCTCTCTCTCTCTCTCTCTCTCTCGGTGTTTCCAGTTACTACTCTGAGTCTGAGGTCAAGAAATTATACTCAACAGTCACTAATTTTTATGTATTATCTATCATTTTAAAGCTCGTCATGGAATCATCTTCTCCATCTGCATCACCTCCAGAAGCTCTACCAGTTCGTTGATAAACAGCAGTGATGATTGGATTGCATACAGCCTCCACCTCCTTCAACTTCTCCACATAATCCTCCTTATCCACGCTCTGATTGTCATCCAACCATTCAAGGGCTTCCTTAACTGCTGTCTCAATCTTGTCCTTCTCATCTGACTCTAATTTATCAGCCAGCTTGTCCTTATCACTGATCTGGCTCTTCATGTTGTAAATATAGGTCTCCAAGCTGTTACGGGCATCAATCCTCTCCTTCACTTTCTTATCTTCCTCTGCAAATTCCTCAGCCTCTCGGACCATTCTATCAATCTCCTCCTGACTCAACCTACCCTTGTCATTTGTAATAGTGATTTTCTCAGATTTCCCTGAGGCCTTGTCCTCAGCCTTCACATTCAGGATACCATTGGCATCAACCTCGAATGTCACCTCAATCTGAGGAGTTCCTCTGTTTAGGCAGACAAGGCAAATTGATTAGACAGTGAAGCAGAAACAATGTTTCTGAAAAAAAAAAAAATTCAAGTGATTAAACATAGTCATCAGGCAAGACCTTGGTGCGGGGGCAATTCCAGATAAATCAAACTTCCCAAGCAGTCTGCAGTCCTTTGTGAGACTCCTTTCACCCTCGAACACCTATAGCATAGAATTAAGTTCACAAATGAAATAGTCACGACCAAGTACACATACCACTATGGTAGATTTTAGAATAGAATACCAAGCATAATGGCCTATTCTCTGCAAAACTCGGTAAGTTAATGTCCCAGAGAATATTGCATGCCTGAATGGTGACGGTTGTTTGTTGATCTTGGTAGGTGGTGAAGACTTGAGACTTCTTAGTTGGAATAACAGTATTTCTAGGAATCAGCTTGGTCATCACCCCACCAACAGTTTCAATACCAAGAGTAAGAGGGGCCACATCCAAAAGAAGTATATCTGAACCAAACAAATCAAATTCAGAGTTAGTAAACTTCTAATCTTAAACATTTGCTTTTGGGAGAAAAAACCTTTATGTCACACCAGAGAAAAAACAATACCTTTTGTTTCATCACCGCCCTCTCCGCTCAAGATTCCTCCTTGAACAGCAGCACCATAAGCAACAGCCTCATCGGGGTTCACACCCTTGTTGGGTTCCTTGCCATCAAAGTAATCCTTGAGCAGCTCTTGGACCTTGGGAATTCTGGTGCTTCCACCAACAAGAACAATTTCATGAATTTGGTTCTTCTGCAAACCAGCATCTTCCATGGCCTTCTTAACAGGTCCCATGGTCTTCTTGAATAAATCATTGTTCAACTCTTCAAACCTAGCTCTAGTGAGAGGCTCAGAAAAATCCACACCGTCAAATAGGGATTCAATCTCAACACGAACTTGATGTTGGCTACTCAAAGCTCTCTTGGCACGCTCACATTCTCTCCTAAGCTTTCCAAGAGCTCTGTTGTCCTTGCTGATGTCTTTTCCTTGCTTCTTCTTAATCAACTTGATAAAATAATCCATAGTTCTATGATCAAAATCCTCTCCTATAGAAGGAAAACAATCAATTGTTATTAAAACTTAAAAAGAAAAAAAGTATTACTCACTTCGAACCCACAACAGCTAATCTGATGCAAGTAATCTCACCTCCCAGGTGAGTGTCTCCATTTGTGGCAAGAACTTCAAAAACACCATTATCGATGGTCAAAATACTGACATCAAATGTCCCACCTCCAAGGTCAAAGACAAGAATGTTTTTTTCACCACCCTTCTTGTCTAAACCGTAGGCAATGGCAGCTGCAGTTGGTTCATTAATAATTCTAGCAACATTCAGGCCAGCAATGACACCAGCATCCTTGGTGGCCTGCCTTTGAGCATCATTAAAGTAAGCTGTAGAGGATATGCAAGTATTGATCAATAACAGTCAATTCTGAAACACAATTCTCAGATTCAAATTCTTAATCCAATAAAATTGTAACAAATTCCAAGTAACATTTCAATGTACCTGGTACAGTTACAACAGCATCCTTGATTTTTTTTCCAAGGTAAGCTTCAGCTGTCTCCTTCATCTTCGAAAGAACCATGGCACTAATTTCCTCAGGACTGAAAATCTTGGTCTCCCCATCTTTAATCTTGACTTGAACATAAGGCTTCCCATCCTTGTTGACTATTTTGTAAGGAACAAGTTTCATATCCTTTTGCACCTCCTTATCCTCAAACCTACACACAACCACCAATTTTAGTGTTTGATTAAAACATCAATCAAAGACATGGAAAGATTCAGGAAATGGGAAATGGATAAAATATATATATAAGTATCTGTAAATGCAACCCATGATGGTGTAATTCGATTACCCTGATCATTGGCTATAATTTCAACACGCCCATCCTTGTAAACTCCTACACAAGAATATGTTGTACCAAGGTCTATCCCAATCACTGTTCCCAACTTAGTTGCTTCCTCTTTTGCTATGGAAAATGCAAATAGACTACCTGTTCATCAATTAAAATCACCCTGTCAATACATTGCCTTTGCATCTTTCCATGGCCCAAAGTTTTTGCTAAAATCTAGTTCGAATATCATTCTCAAGCGCAAATGCATATGCAATAGTAACTAAAAGAACAATTAACATGTAACTTATATATTATATATTATAAGATATATTCCAGAATATATCTTATATAGTCTGGAATTCAACCGAAAATCTACGCATCATTCAGACACTCAAACAAATAAACAAACAAAACAGACAACGTTAAAAGAAGAGAAAAATGAAATAGAAAAGAGTAACACTAACCGAACAAAACTATTGCAAGAACCATAAAAGAGGCGCGTCGTTGAAAGGTGGAAGCCATCAGGTTTATGCTGGTTTTGAAAGGTCAAAAAGCTAAAAAAAATTGTTTGATGATGATGGTGAGATTGAGGAAAAAGAAAGGTGGTGGTTCATGTTTATATAGGCAACCAGGTTGATGCCGAAACTACAGGAGGTCTCAGTGTTTAAAAAAAACACGACTTTTTGGAGGGAATATGTCATTCTGGCTTGCATGGACCAATTATTTATTTGGAATGACTCGTTTCAGGTTTTGTGGCCAATCAGAATTAACATCATTTTGTGTCCTCTAAATTATATCATTTTTCAATTAAGTTTTATAATTTTTTTTTACAATAGAAAAAATTTTCCATTTACTTTATCCGTTAGTTAAAATAAATTTTCGTTAATCAACCTTTAAAATCAATTTTTTTTTACATTTCAGTTTTAAAACTGTAAATATGTCATTTTTAATATTGTAAATAAATAATATATTTATTTATTTATGACTTATTCAATTATTTAAGTCTATAATAATTATATAACTCATAAAAAAATTTCAAGAAAATTTAAAATTAAGAAATATGTTTTTTCTTAAATTATTATTTTATTAATAATGATAAATAATATTAATTAAGTATTTTTATTATTTTTAAGTATAAATTTTAATTAATATATCTTAAATGAATAAATATTTGTTATACTTGGATAAACACAATTACTTTTGTCAATATTATAATTTATTTTATATTTTAAATAAGTTTTAAACTCAATTGCATATTAATTAGACAATTTTAAAAAATATTTCTTTAAATTAGAATATTTTACAAAAAATTTGAAGAATAACATATTTTAACTAATAATTTTATTTATTATTATAAAATATAATTAATTTAAGATGAAATGGACAATTTTGTTACATTTTATCTTAAATTAATTATTTTTTATTATAACAATTAAAAATTGTAATAAGAACATGTTAACTTATTTTATTGTTCAAATATTTATTATAAAATAGCCTAATTTAAAGAAATATTTAAAAAAATTACTAACTCAAATTTGATTGAGTTTAATTTTTTTTGAAGATCTAATACAAATTATAATATTGATAAAATTAAATGAGTTTTATCCTTAAAATTATTTATTTATTTATGATATATTAATTAAAATTATATTTTTAAAAATAATTACGAATATTTAATTAATTTTATGTATCACTCTCAATATAATTAATAATTTAAGAAAAATATAGTTTTTATTTCTTAAAATTATTTTAGTGAATTGTATAGTTATTATGAAAATAAAGTAATAGAAGTAGTCAAAAATAAAAATAAAAATATTATTTATTTAAAATATCAAGAATAACATTTTTAATAGTTTTAAGACTAAAATGTAAAAAAAAAAAATTAATTTTAAGAGTTGACTAACAGAAAACTATCTTGATTGATGGATAGAACTAACAGAAATCCTATAAAATTAAGGTAAAACGTGAGGTACAATTTGTACCTTGCTCTATATATATATATATATATATATATATATATATATATATACATGGGAAAAGGGCCAAATTGAATCCTCAACTTTGGGCTAAATTCTATATTGGACACTATTGTTATTTCCAAATAGATCGTAATGTTTCTAAAGTGGCCCAACAATGACCTTCCATTAACATCAACGTTTAAAAAAAATGATGTGGAAAAAACAACCATTAAATGGTGAGCACATGGCATGTGGGTCCCATGACTCTTGCTGGCTCAATGCCAACATATAAAGTAGCTATCCCTTTCACATTGTTTAAAAAACCCTAAAAAAAGTGGGGGGTTTTTTTTTTCACATGAAGCCTTTCTATTAGTTTCACTGACATCTTCTTACCTTGGTCAAAATCACATTTACACCTCAAAAATCAAACAAACTTGTAAAGAACTCTAAAAGACAATAATTTTTATAGAGCATATGCCCTTATGTGGGGAAAATACATTGCCATTTGAGGGTTAAAGTTATTGTATTGTGTTGTTTCTAATTACATGCAAAAAGGTATGTACATTAACTTTTTGTGAAAAAAATGCTTTGAGATTGATGTTTGAAGATGGATTATTTTGTTTAAACAAAAAAATCAATGCTTTAATTGATGGGAATAGTATCATAATTGAATATTAGGGTTTATCGAAAAAATCAATTTTGGTGTTTTTTTTTTATTTAAAGTACTACATGTGTTGTTGTATATTAATATTCATTTGTTGTATATGCATTTGTTTAAAATTGTTTGTTATGTAGCTATATTGCTATTTGCATTGATATAATTAATTAATTTATATATTTTTTAAACGCTTTCCATTCAGAATGGAGACCATTGATTTGATATTTCATTATGGGGTTAGATGGAAATTTAGTATTGAGTTAACTTATATGGATAAAGAAGCCGAAATAATTAGTAGTTTTGATATAGACTTCTTAAGTTTGCCTCACATGATGAAGAA